>JAOXOE010039636.1:0-40769 GCA_028565055.1 Phoeniculus purpureus | reverse complement strand
AGGCTATCAGGTTGGTCAAACATGACTTCCCTTTGGTGAAGCCATGCTGACTGTCCCTAATGACCCTCTTGTCCTTGCTATGCCTAGAGACAGTGTCAAGGATAAATTGTTCCATCGCCTTTCCTGGGATGGAGGTGAGGCTGACTGGTCTATAGTTACTTGGGTCCTCCTTCCTACGCTTTCTGAAGACTGAAGTGACATTTGCTATCCTATATTTCCTAGGCACCTCTAACAATTCCCACAACTTAGCAAAGATGATGTTTGCTCAATGTAGAGCAATGCTACTTAGCCACATGCATATTAGTCACTGTCTCTGTTCCTGTTTTCTCTGTATGTCAGAGAATTTCAAGCCGATTTCATAGAATCACAGAATGCTTTAGGCTGGAATATTATCTAGTTCCAACCTCCCTGCTATAGGCAGAGATACCTCTCACTAGACCAGGTTGCCCAGAGCCCCATCCAACCTGGCCTTCAGGATCTGTCTCTCATCTAGGAATGGCAATACCCATCTGCTGGTCCTTCTGTGTAAGACTACAGCATAAAATCATAGAATGCCCTGAGTTAGAAGGGACCTTTAAAGGTCATCTAGTCCAACCGCCCTGCAGTGTGCAGCATTTGGTATAAATGAAGGTTTCACAACTGCAGAAGTGGAGGTTTCCTTACTCTCCTGACTTTGCACAGTGAACTCCTGTCCTATGCAAAGTAAGAACTAAGGCCACCACCTTCACACAGGCGAAAGAATCATGATCCTTAAATAGTGTAGTCAGCAGGAGTAGGGAAGTGACTGTTCCCCTCTACTAGGCACTGGTGAGGTCACACCTTGAGGACTGTATTCGTATTTTGGGCACCTCAATACAAGACAGGCACTGAGGTGCTGAAGCAGGTCCAAAGAAGAGCAACAAGGCTGATGAAGGGTCTGAAGAACAAGCTTTATAAGGAGCAACTGAGCGAGCTGGGGTTGTTCAGTCTGCAGAAAAGTAGGCTCAAGGGAGACCTTATTCCTGTCTACAACTGAAAGGAGGCTGTAGAGGTAAGTGCTGGTCTTTTCTCACAAGTAACAAGTGATAGAACAAGAGGATATGGACTCAGGTTGTGGCAGAGTAAGTTTAGGTTAGACATTAGGAAAAAAATTCTTCACTGAAAAGGCCATCAGGCATTAGAACAGGCTGCCCAGGGAGGTGGGTGAATGCATTGGCAAGTTGTGTACCTATGGAGTTTAGAGACATGGTGTAGCAGTGGGCTTGTGACTGTCAGATCTTTTCCAACCTAAATGATTCTATGACTGAAGTAATCAAGCAGGGAGTGTAGGAGGCGATTTAAGATCCTCCAAGGTGCCAGAGGGGCACTACTGTCTCCTCCATGTCCTGGGCACGTGGTTTTACTGCTGAGTTTAAAGACGGGAAGACCAACGCTTCCCATGACACTGATATCTACTGCGAGAGGGAAAGCAAACACCTCCTGAGGGAGGCCCAAGGGCCTGCTGGGCCCGTAGCCCCGGGCCGGACAGTCCCCCCTTCTCCTCCCACACAACCTCCCCGCTTCAACCCCCGCCGTGCCCCATCCGCTGAGCCGGCTGGCGGGGAAGGAGCAAGTGTTGGAAAGGCTGAGCCCGAGCCTGGCTCCCGCTCAGAGCTCTGCCGCAGCCGCCATGGCCCCCGCTGCTGCCGCGCCGCTCACTCACCCGCTGCGCCTTCTCCCACACTTGGTTCAGCTTCAGTACCCGGAACTCCCCGATCTCCCGCCGCGGGGCGCCGGTCCCCGCTAGCCCCTCGTTGGCCTCCCGCGAGTATTTGCCAGCCTGGGCAGCGGCAGCGCCGAGGAGGATCGCGGCGACACCGAGCGCCAAGACCGCCCGCCCCGCCGCCATGTCGCGCCGCCCGGGCAACTACAAGTCCCGAGATGCCGCGGGCGGGGTGGGGGGTTCGGTCCGGGCCCTGCGCGGTGAGGGGTCGGCTGCGGCCTGTGTCTGTCGTGCCCTTCTCCCGAGGGTTTGACGCGGTGGGTTCCGCGGCGCGCTGGGTGCAGCAGCGTTTGGGAGGGGTTCTTCACTTCGCAGCCTGTGGCGGGGCAGCGGGGTGCTGCCCTCCTTCCCGCACGGGCGCGGCGGGGTTCGCCACGGCCCGCTCGGCTGAGCGCAGAGGTCACAGGACGTCAGGGATTGGAAGGGACCTCGAAAGATCATCTAGTGCGATCCCCTTGCCACAGCAGGATCACCTAGACCAAGTCACACAGGAACATATCCAGGCGGATTTTAAACGTCTCCAGAGAAGACGACTCCACATCTCCCTGGGCAGCCTGTTCCAGTGCTCTGTCACCCTCACTGGGAAGAAGTTCCTTCTGACACGGAACCTCATATGTTCCAGTTTACACTCACTACCCCTTGTCCTATCACTAGATGACACAGAAGAGCCTGGCTCCATCCTCCTGACACCCACCCTTCACATATTTATAGACATTAATGAGGTCACCTCTCAGTCTCCATTTCTTCAAGCTAAAGAGACCCAGCTCCCTCAGCCTCTCCTCATAAGAGAGATGCTCCACTCCACCGTCTTCATGGCTCTGCACTGGACTCTCTCCAGCAGTTCTGTGTCCCTCTTGAACTGAAGGGCCCAGAACTGCACACAGTATTCCAGACGTGGTCTCACCAGTGCAGAGTAGAGGGGGAGAAGAACCTCTCTCCATCTGCTAACCACTCCTCTTCTGATCCATCTCAGGATTTTTCTAATATCCAGCCTAAACCTGTCTTTTCCCAGCTTGAACCCATTGCTCCTTGTTCTATCTGTCTGTATGTGGAGAAAGTTCTCATTCTCCAAACCCTAATCCTAGTTGTCCTCCCAATAAGAATAAACCAAGACAGGTTTATCTGTATTAAAAGAAAACCCATCCCATACTGTTCCCAGCCACCCTCCCAATCTACTTGTTTGTGCAGCCTGCAGTAAACATTCTTTAGGACTCTTGGTCCAAAGATGTAAACCTAACCACAATAACGCTGTACAGAAACAGACTGAAGTTGTGTTTTACAAAAATAAAAAACCCTGACAACCTGATTTCTGCAGAGCAGGCAGCAGAAACGATGCAAGGCAGAGCACAGTGCCTGGCCCTAGGGTGGAGATGGCATCAGCAACAGGAGGGTTTCACTCCCCCAGAACTGGACAATGGAATGACAACAGAGGTGATGCTAGGAGCTGGGGGCAATGCCACCTCCCTGGGTGTAGTGGTAGTGGAAGCAGGCACTGGCAAAGCCAGGACAGATCAGGGTGTCATGGCAGGACCACCCTGCCTGCATCTCCTGGTAGATGAAGTGCTCAAATGAAGCTGCACTGCCCACATGCCCACACCTGCTTCACCAGCTACAGCTTCCAGTGGAAGGACCTGTGAGACAGAGGCAGATACCTCAGCTCCAGCCCTTCTCACAGACCTTGGTTGTGTCTGCGGTGTGACTGCACTCACTTAACTCCACAAGAAACTGGGATGACAGCATTGCTTGCCGCTGCAGTGGTGGTGGAAGTCTGGAGGCATTACCAGCCTTGGCAGGTGACTGTAGTGCCCCAGAGCCAGCAGATGCAGCACCTCTGGGGATCACACACAGGCAACTGCATCAGTGCCACCTGCCCCTGGGGAGCCATCTTAGTTTAGTCTAGCACAACCCTATGACATTTCAGTGGGCCACCTGGCTGGTGACACCAGACCACTGATAGAGACAGAGCACCTTCTGTCAGCATCAGACCCTCTGCTTGTATAGCCAGGTGCTGGCCAAAGTTCCCCTCTAGCCGGTGCTTGAGGGGATTGTTCTGCACTGACCTTTCTCCTTGGGGTCTAGATGCTTCATTTTGGGGGAAAGGCGTAGAGGAGTGTTCTGCCTGTTCTTTCATCAGCGCTGTGGAACAGCAATGTTTGGGTCATGCTGGAAGGCAGAAGCTGAGCCCAGGCCAGGGAGGCTGCCCTTCTCTGTGGGAAGCAGTGAAACCAGGGCTTGCAGGGAGGACCCTGTGGATCCCTTGTCTTGTGTCATGACTCCAATAGGAACTTTGGAGCCACCCAAATAGTTTGGTAAAGCAAACACTTTAGGCATCAAAAGTCCCGACTCATCAGTAGCAGGCGTGTTCATGCAGTTTAAATTTTGTTTTTTATTTTCAATTTGTTAGCAAACATGATTTAGTTTAACAAATGTACGTTGATTAGAATAAATTTTCCTGTTGCAGAAGGATGGAGCTCAAGCACCAGGTCGTGCATCTGCTGCCAGGGACCAAGCCTGTTCTGCTGGGATGGCAGTGGGAAAGGGTCACTTCTGCAGGATCTGGAGACGCTTCAGATACTTCTTCACCCAGAGCATCTCGGGGTCTGCACACAGCTGCCTCCCCTTGTTGGTGACCAGGCTGCCATGACAAAGCCAATGTTGGACTGCTTGTCCAGGGCAGTGGGATTTCTACTCTGGACATACTGGCAGAGCCCAGGCTGTCTCTAACCATGCCTTCTTCCCCCTCCTGGCCACCCACAGACATACTTGGGATACTTCCCTGGCCTTTGTGCCCTGTCCTTTTCCAGTAGTGGGTACTCACATTACCGCTGGCAGGGTGCACGCGCTGCTTGTTTTGTAGGCAGAGATGAGCATCCTGTGTGGGATAGGTCGGCGTATGTACGTCAGGCAGCAGGTAGAAGGGATGGTGCCTGTGGGAGAAGACAACCAGCTTCAGTGAGACCCTACACTGTGGCAGAGGCTTTTCCTGGGGCTTACAGGGGATTTGCCGTCATCTCTGCTGTGTCTGCTGGAGAAGATACAACATCTGGAAGCTTCCATACCTGCGGCTGAGTCCACTCACTAGTGATGACCACCCACTCTCAGCCTTTCCACTAGATGCAAGGCTCCTATTCATGGGGATGGGAATTTATCCGAGGGAGGAATAGCAAACCTGGGACCTCCTGAGAGGATGCAGCGCTGCCCAAGTCACTGAGATTGACATCAGCTGAAGAACAAGTGGCCACGAGGAGCAGAGTGGCCAGTATGGCTGCTGCAGTGATCTTCATGGTGCTGCAGGAGCCAAGCAAGAACTGGAACTGGGATGGGTTGCAGGCTGTCCTCTGCACGATGCTTGGTTCCTGCTGCCACTGCTAGAGGCATTTTATCCTCTGACTGTTGGGTGGGCACAGGGTTTCAGGGAAAAGAAATGTGAGCACTATACCAGGAAACTACGTCAGGATTGCCCAGTTTTGCTGAGATGGAGAAGGCAAGGAAACCAGAGAAGAGGAAGCACCAGCCACAGGGCTGTGACTTTCAGATTCCAAAGAGAACAAGTCATGTGAGGAGTATCTGAGGAAAGTTGGGTTGTTTGGCCTGGAGAAAAAGAGCCTGAGTGGAGACGTTGCTTTCTACAACTACCTTGAAGGAGGTTGTAGTGAGTTGGGGATAAGTCTTTTTCCTAGGGAACGAGTGATAAGAGGAAAGGGCTTCAAACTGCACCATTTAGGGGAGATGCAGCCTGGGTATTAGGAAAAATTTCTTCACTGAAAGGGTTGTCAAGTATTAGAACAGACTATATAGGGAAGCCGTTGAATCTCAGAATCACAGAACTGTTTTTGCTGGAAAAATATGTCATTTCAATTGCTCCAGGGATAGTAGCTTTACCACCTCCTTCAGCAGCCTATTTCAATGTCTGATAGCCCCCTTTGTGAAGAAATTCTTCTTGATATCCAATCTGAACCTCCCCTGGTACAACTTACGGCCATTTCTTCTAGTCCTTTCAGGTAGTTGTAGAGAGTGATAAGGTCTCCCCACAGCTTCCTTTTCTCCAGGCTAAATATTCCTAGTTTCCTTAGCTGGTCCTTACAGGACTTGGGCTTCAGATCCTTCAGCAGCTTCATTGCCCTCCTGTGACATGCTCCAGCATCTGAATGTCCATTCATTACTGCTCTTTCTGTTCAACCATCCAGCCAGTTTCTTATCCAGTGAAAAGTACACTCATCCAAGCCATGAGCAGCAAGTTTCTGACACAGAATGGTGTAGGAAGTGCCAGAGCTTTGCTTAAGTTCAAGTACATAACATCCACAGCTCTTCCCTCCTCTGCTAAGCAGGTTACCTTATTGTAGAAGGAGATCAAGTTAGGCAGGCAGGACCTGCTTTTCATAAACCCATTTTTTACTGGGCCTGATCACCTAGTTGTTCTGTATCTGCTACATGATGGCACTTTAGATGTTCTGTTCCATAACCTTCCCTGGCTCTGAGGTCAGACTGACAAGCCTTTAGTTCCCTTGATCTTCCTTCTGTCCCCTCTTCTAGGTGGGTGTCACATTTGGCTAGCCTTGGTCACCGTGTTTTCACCCATATCCAGTGGAGGATGGAGGTTCTCCTTAGTGCTCCTTTTACCATTAAAGTATTTATAGAAACCTTTTTTTATTGCCCATAATGATACTGGTCAGATTAAGTTCTAGATGGGCTTTGGTCTCTCTGATTTTCTCCCTACATGGCCTTACAGAAACCTTGTGGTCTTCCTGTGTTGTTCCTTGCTCTCTGTTCAGGCACACTAGTCTTCTCTCCAACTAGCTTGTCTTATAGCACACCAGGATGGCTTATTCTTGCATCTTGAAGATTTCTTCTTAAGGAATATCCGGAACACTTAATCTGTATTTCCATCATGGCTGGATGGTCTATAAAAGATTCCCATTATGACATCTGTCTATTTTGGTTTTCCCCTGATTCTTACCTATTAAAAAACCATCATGCTTGAGACAATCGGACAGGGCCACCTAATATAAAGGACCACTCCACTGACATTCTTTCCTGGCCTATCCCTGCTGAAGAGCTTGTGGCTGTCTAATGCAGTGCTCCAGTTATGTTGTTCATCCTACTATGTTTCTGTGAGGGAACTACATAATAGTTTTCCTTGCTGAGCAGTGGCCTGAGGCTTGTCCTGTTTTTCATGCTACGTGAGTTGTTGTAGCTGCACTTTAGTTGATGCAACTTTTTAGGGAGTGAACATCTAATTTCTGCTTGATCATTCTCAGGCACTACAGTGAGTAGTACCCCTTGTGTACTCATCAGTACCCCTTGTGTCTTTGCTATAACTTTGCCCACTGTCTCCTACCTTTACTGGATTGGCAGGCTGAAGGGTCTTGGTAGCATGCTGTTCCACAAACTTTGATGTGCCACTCCCAGGCTTGTCTGCAGCAAGCCTGGTTTTATCACTTTCCCCTTTCAAATCAAGAGTTTAAAGTTCTTTCAATGATCACTGCTCACTGCCACACAAAGATCCTTTTCCCCTTCCATCCCTGGAGATACTTAAAAGATGTACCACTAAGGGACATGGTCTAGTGGTGGACTTGGTAGTGCTAGGAGACATTGATGGTGCTATGGTGGCCAAGGGAACCATGGGTGCAGCTGGAGCTGAGGTCAGTGCATAGCCCCTGCTGACATTGCCCTCCTTTTTCCCCTCAAGTTTCAAGGAAAGAAAGGGCAAACGTCATACTGGGGAAGTTATCTCAGAACAGCACAGTTCCTGCTGAGCTGGAGAAGTCAAGGAAACCACAGAAGGAGAATTGCCACCCACAAGACTGCAACTTTCAGATTTCATTTAAGTGCCTGGCAAGGATTGGCCAGAGCCCAAACCCCTGTGAATGCAGCCCTACTGCTGCTGCAAGAGTCAGGCTGTGGCACAAAGCTCCATAACCAGGGCCTGGAAGATATCAGAGGAAGACCAGAAAAAGAAAAGAAAACAGGGGGAAGCAAGTTTTGCAGCAATTTTCTGAGTGTCCACTTTTGGGAATATTTGGGAATTAGCATTGGGCACCACAGATTCTGCCCCTTTTCAAACACACTACACTCTCTTCAAGGTATCATGCACAAGGGTGCAATGAGCTGGTCTCAGTGTGTGCCAGCAGAATCCTCTTCTCCCTCCAGCTTAATGACCTATCTCCTCCCTGGCACTCGTGTATTTGGGGTTTTTTTTGGGAGCTAAAGTAGTAGAGAGGTGGTAAATTGGATGGTTATTTTGCTTGGGAAGATCTGGGCAAGCAGTAAGTGGAACAGTTTGACTGTCAGGAGGCTGCAGACCACATCAAAACTACGTTGTCTAGAGCCCTATCCTTCCCTGCTCATCTAGAAAAGAAGTGATAGAGTGATGCTGTTCTAAAGCATCTCTTCTTCTTGACTCTTCTTTTGCTCAGGAACATCGATCACATGGGATTATGTCTTTTCCTTGCCTCATGACCCATGAGGGTCAGACGTGTGTAGTCATGATTAGAAGTTTAAAATGCCTTCTCCATAAATATTTTAAATAATCTTTTTAAATTTGTTGCAGTACTGACAGTGTCTGTCAGAAAGAGACCATCTGTGAGAAGGAAGAGGTAAGTCATGGTTGCACTGCGTATCTTGCAGTCATTAAAAAACCCCCCTCACTTATCCTTATTTTTCCAGCCTTGACAGCTGTAAAGAAGAGTCACATTAGCTGACTATTGTCAGGTAAAATACATCAGGTCAAGCACATTTCATGGAATTTGTCAAGTTCAATTAATTTTCACAGAAACTGTAACTTGATTTTCAACAGCACTTTGAAATAATGGTGAAGAGCTCAGACTGCTTCAAGGCGAATTCATCCTGTTGTTTGTGTATATTAATCCTGTATTGCAGCAGTTTTGTCTCAGGTGTGTGGCTGATCCAATATTTAAGAGGGTTTTATTATCTCCTAAGTTTTTTACCTGTGTATGGTTAAAACATTTTTTTTTGGCTAAGTTGTTGGAGTTTGAAGGAGTACTTTATGTATGCTAGGTGCAATAATCTCTTCTGCATTGGATATCAGTTCTCTAGCCTGGGGTAACCTTGCTTTTGCCACGGGGAGCTTTGTGTCAGTCCCTGATTGGCATTGCAGCCTGTGTAATTGCTGTGTGTGTCTGCAAACTCTTCTGTTATGTCTGATCATGTCATTAAGGACCTGATCCAAAAGATGAATTAGTCAGCAAGACTCTGTTTACTTGCATGAGTTTTGAGAATGATCTGGAAGGCTACTTATAGCGAAGAGGTAGAGGATTGCCTTTAGTTCTAAAGGTGAGCAGGTTATGGTTCTACTTTTTGATTAATAAAAAAGCTGTAAAACTAAGGGAGGTGAGGACTGGCTAACTGATAGGGCACAGAAAGAAATGCCATCACTATTAAACATGAACTCTGAAGATGACTGCAGATAACCATAATTTCTGCCATGAATAACGTCATCAGGAGAAATGCAAGCAGCCAAAGGGACTGGCATTTTGTTTACTGCTTACATTTTCTGTTTAGCTACTCTGCCATAATATGCCCAGCTCAGCCTTGGATCTAGGTTTTGGAGGGATTTGGAGGAAAGGCTCCTATTTCTGAGTTCCTTTCAGAAAGATTGCCCAGTGTATCTGTGCCTCACAAATGGATAAATAAATAAATAAATAAAGGGGAAGCCTCAGAAGTTTAACTCTTCAGAATAGTCTGTGGCCACACGAGGGCAATACTGTTCTACAATAAATTTGATGTGCTTTACCCATTGAGTATCTGGTTTGCAAACAGATACTTGATTGGGGGCGGAATGAGGCTGGTCATGTTTAACAGTCATCAAAGTCGTGTTGATTAGAGAGTGGATTTACACCTTTAGCTACGTTTGCAGGTATTGACCAGCTAGTCCTTTCAATACTGCTGTGAATATCATCCTTCTTTTCAGAAGAGCAAATTGCAGCACAAAAGCTGAGAGCTGTGCAGAGATCTAAGGAACTACTTTATACCCTCCTTCCTTCCACACTCTGAATGGGAGGCAGAAGTGAGAAGTGGCATAAGCAGTACAACAGTGAGTATGGCAGCCCCTCATGGTGCTGGTGGAGGGTTCTTTATCCCTTGTCCTGCAGCTCGTTCACATTGAAATAAGGAGAGTTTTGACTGAAAGAGTTTCAGCGTGTATGAATACTGGTAGGAGCATTTAGCTGGGAAGAGTGGATCTTACTTCTCTTAATACAGTTTGTGTTTTTCCCAGTGGTCAAGGGTATGTTCTTCTTTACTAGAACCCAGGCACAGAAACAGGACTCTTAACTTACTAGGTTATTGATTCATGCCCTCACTCTTAGTTGGTCAGATAAATCTTTCCTATAGAGTTGTCTAGGCTTATTAGTTAGAAGATTCTGTAGAGAAGCAATTGTGGGTTTTAAATCCCCATAGCAGATGAGAGAGCTGAGCATGACTTCTGTGGCTCTTAGATGAATAGGAGATACCACTGCTGAGTCTTATGAAAGAAAATGTAAATTTCACTGTATTCTCTATGAAGATTAATCTGCTAGGAGTGCTTTGAGATGAGCAGTTTTATCCTATAAAGGGAGGTGAAGTACATGGTTTACACAGACTGAGTTTACTGTGGGATTTGACACAGTTAGAAATGTCACTACATTTGAGTACTTAATGCATCACTTAACATACTTAACACACTGAAGTACTTAAACATTCATGTGAAGGTAGTTTGTGGAGTCTGGGTATCTCCTGAGCTTGGAGACAGCTGAACTTGCCAAGCTAATAGAAGAGAACAGAAAGCTTTCTAAGGGACATTTCTCTCATTTGTGTGCCAGGAATGGTCTTCAAGGTAAGTTGAAATCATATTAAAGGTTAGGAAGGCACATTTATGAAGGATATATTGCTAGCTTCATAACCTTTTAGGTCTGCTGGAAATGAAAATGTTTCAGAGAGTGAACGCTGCTGCCTTTTAGTTTCAATTTCTGAATAATGGCTCAAAGATGCCCCCTTCTGAAAGACAACCTGAGTGGAGTTTTTCAGTCCGTGTTGTGCAAATTACTTCTCACTG
Source organism: Phoeniculus purpureus (assembly GCA_028565055.1). NCBI lineage: Eukaryota > Metazoa > Chordata > Aves > Bucerotiformes > Phoeniculidae > Phoeniculus > Phoeniculus purpureus. The sequence continues at coordinate 29,976 of JAOXOE010039636.1, read as the reverse complement.
GCTTGTGAATGCTTGACATAGGCAAATGCTGAGTCTTTCTAGAAGCTGCTGTACTTCCACTGAATGTATTTAGGGGAAGAAAGAGCATTCATGTAAGGTGTATCTTAAGTGTGAATTTGTTTTATCCTTTAATTTTTAAAGTGTGTTTTCAGTTTCATAATCCAGAGCATTGTCTTTTGTTTTGCAAGAGTAAGATTTTATTGCTCTTTAAACTTGTCTAAGGGAAACAAATGTGACAGCTTTGAGGTGCTTTCATTGGCAAGGAGGTAAGGAAGCCGAGGAAAGTCCTACATAGTTCTTGCAGCTGAAACTCACAATTGCTGCCCTCTGAACTACTGCAGTAATTTTGGGAACAGGTATCCTCAAATGTTCAGAAACAGAGGAGTTCCTTCTGGTGAGTGTCAACCAATATGTCTTTGGCAAAGGGCAGGCAGTGATTTTACACGCTATGAGGTGATAAAGTTTTCCCAGCTGAGGACAATGTATAGTGCCAGTAAAACAAGTGGAGCCAGTTACCTAGGTCTATTGTTCTTTTCTGTATGTACTTAGATAGATCTTTTTCTTAACTTTACTCCATAGTCACATTTTCTGCTTGAACCACTGCATTAAGAATCCCATACTGGACTTTGGTATCTTATCCTTAAATGTTAGAAAAATTAGGTTGGTGGTTCTGTGAGTCCAAGTCTTCTAAAAGCTCAACCAGGTGAAAATGGTCACGTTAAAAGTGATTCTAATGTTACTTCTTCCTGAGGTTTTTGTACTCTCTGCCACAAGTCTAGTGTATTCCTAGATAGACTTGCACATAATTTCTATTGCAAGAAGTTGCTCAGCAGAACTCAAGAGCAATCAAATGTCAACTGAACATTGGAGAAGTGGCCCTCATATTGAAATTTATTAAGGTGTGAAGTAGCCTCATGCAAAAGGCAAGATAAACTTACTTAGTCACCTTTAGAACTAATAAGCCAAACAAAAAACACAGAAAATAGTGCCCTGTGTAGGGGTGAAGAAGATGGGCAAACATTGGTAGAAATTTATACTTTATTGATGTTTAGATTTTTCTCCTAGTTTTTAAAAATAATTCAAAGTGATTATTACTTCAAATGCTTATTTCTGAGCATTAATAGGTAAATGGATTTTTTTTGATTCTTATTATTCTTTATCTTTAATATAATTAACTTGTTTTTCTGACTAATCATGGAAATGTTTATTGGGTTTTTTTTTATTACCTGACTTATAGCCTAGAAGAGGCCATTTGAATTTGCTTGTCTGACCTCTTGTACAAGCCAGGTCAGAGAACCAAACTGCATAATCCCAGCATTAATTATTCTGCTTGAGATGGAAAACATGATTTTTAAAATGATTACCTAGAACCCTGGAGGACCCTTTATAAATATCTCGTAGTGACCACGTTGTGCATGTCAATTCTGGGAGGTTTAATTTTATTCCCTCTTTCTTTAGTAGCCCTTTGGTTACATGATGGGTCTGTGTGAAGGAAATGTACTGCTAGAAAGAATGGATTTGCTTTTACTGAAGAATGTTTCGATCAAAAAAAAAAGTAAACCTTAATTAGGAGTAATTTTCTAGTGTCTGCCAGATTAATTCCTAGCTGGAGAGTGGCAGGTGATTGTTTACCCTTGTAGACGAGAGAACAGTTGTATTGATATAGGTCAATAATAAATATCTGTAATAATCAATTACACAGACTACAATCACCCCGACCTTTGTTAAAGTTATTGTTCTTAATGAATAATATTTTTTTCAGTGTTTCTCTCTTTTGTTCATTTGTATTTTATTCTTTCATCGCATTCAATGATGACAAAGCACACTGTGTTCCTGAACTTCAGAAACATGATAGCACTTTGTCACTTTTCACTCACACAAGCCGCAGTGATATTCAATCTGGGGAAAAATATTGTTCCTAAACTTAGGGGCATATTAATTGCAAATTTTTGTTGTTATAAAGAGGAGGGTACTTCAGTCAGTCAGCTGTTGAATGCAATGCATCAACTTGAGAGCCTAGAGAGGTTTTCAACAACACATCCAGCGTAGAGGGGCATGATTCTTCTTTCTATCTCAGCTTTTCCAGAACTGCTGATATTTTACAGTAAAATAGTCTCATGTTTAGTATCCAGTGCTTAACATGATGCTTCTTAAATCTAATGTAGAAGCTAAAAGTTCCAGACCGATGATGTTTTTACCTATCTAATATATATTGCTCCTAGTTCACTTTTCTGTGCATGAGCTAATGGAATTCTGTGCAACAGTCTGGCAACTGCTGTCACCAAAGCTAGACAAAAAGAACCCCTGTAACATGCAGTGGAGGGTAGTTGTGCTGATGGTACAATCTTCTTGGCTGTTTTGTGACCTTTCAGGGATGCTTCAATCAGAGTTGGAATTAAGGAGAAATAAATACTGTTGATTATTTGAATTGATATAGTAGAAATGAAAAGGTTCATGTTCTGTTGCCAGCTCTGTCTGTGTCCTGCTTTTTACCCTTAGCAAGGACTTCAATACTTTTTTCTCTTGCTTACAGTAGTTGGTTCAAAGGATAAGTCTTTTCGGGATTGGAGCCCTCTTATGTGGTATGATTTAATCCAAACCACTCTTTTAGGAGGTCCAAGGCTTGTGTGTGGAGACACCCAACTCTGTACTCTTTTGCAACTGATTTTGTTCAGGTGTTATTATTGTCACAAGATGTAGCTAACAGATACAGCATTGTGTTGAAGTCCGCTTGTTGGTGAGATGCTGCAATAAGGGGTGCTTATTTCTATTTGTTAGTTATTCCAGGAAGAAAAAAAACAAAAGCTGCTTAAGATTTTAAACCTATTATGCAGTATTCCAAAAGGTCAAGTTGCTGTTCTTCTTAAATACAATTTAATTGAAAATGGACAGTAGCCTGCATCTTCTTCAAATGTAATGAAGCAGGCTATTGATGTGCACCTTGTTCCCTGATTAAAATCAGAAGACTAGGAATGTTCAGCCAATTAGGCAATTTGTGAGACATTGGCCCAATTAGTTTGGGACCATGAAGAAGCAGGTACACAGAAAGATACTTGTTGTATTCTCTGAAAACAAAATAAGAAACTGCAAGGTGTTGAATGATGTCCAGGCTAACAAAGCAAATTAATTGACTAGACTATTCTGTTGCACTTTGTTTGTCCCCTAGAAAAAGTTTGTTTGTATTAGAAATGTACAGTGTGTAGAAAAAAAACAGTAGGGAGAGTATTTTTTCCATTAAAGTGAAATAACTATTGAGCTGAAATTAGGGTTTTGCAAATAACAGTTTCAGAACACGGGATAAAAATGAAGACCCAAAGATATTGATTATGTTTCTTGTAAGAGGTTATTAGTATAATTAATTTAGGGTGCTGGAGCACCTCTGCTATGAGGGTACGCTGAGAGAGTTGGGGCTTTTCAACCTGGAGAGGTGAAAGCTCCAGGACAGACTTTCACTACTTAAAGTAGCCTGTAAGAAGCATGGGGACAATATTTTTAGCAGAGCCTGTTGCGACAGGACACGGGGTAATGGCTTTAAACTAAAAGAGGATAGATTTAGACTAATATAAGGAAGAAATTGTTTACAAAGAGGGTGGCAAAGCCGAGAGAGCTAATAGAAGCCCCACTCCTTCAAACGTTCCAGGCCAGGAGGGACTAGGCTCTGGACAATCTAATGTATTTGAAGCTGTCCTTACTCATTGAAGTTGAGTTGGTCTAGATGACCTTTGAAGGTCCCTTCCAAACCTAAGCATTCTATGATTCTACTTACAGCTGTGTTTGGATGTGACCTTAAAGGTCTCATCCTACAAAAACAATTCTGTGGTGTTATACAGACAAACAAAATCCTATTCTTGCTCTCAGTTATTTGCTTTCTGGCTATGGTGCATATGATGTATCTGCAGACAAAGAGTAGAAGCTGCTTACTTTAGTGTACTGAATATTAGCAAAAAAGGGCAAAGTTAGATTTTACTAGAACACATTATGAATATATATTTCACCAATTAAACATGCTGCAGGATCTCCTAGGACATTATGGCTCCCCTCTGGAGTTTTAGAAGTGTGAGGGTTATGTGTATGGGGAAACCACATTCCTCCCAGCATGTGAATTATTGGTTTCAGATATCAATGCAAAGAGCAGAAACCAAGAGCATAGTGTAACAGCTGGGGAAATTCTCTAATTATGTATTGCAAATTTAGCAGTTTAAGAGCATTAAATTTTGCAAAGCCACCTAAGAGTGGATGTCATTGCTATATTCTCTAGTTAAAAGAATGACTTAAGAAGCTTAAATGTGGTTTTCATCATAAATGTTCTTTTGGATCATCTCAAGCATCACTGTAGAAGGTGTTTACAACCACAGATAAATAACTTCCTGCTGTGGCAGGGGGATTGGACTAGATGATCTTTTGGGGTCCCTTCCAATCCCTAATGATTCTAAGATTCTATAATTCTAACTCCATGTATTTCAAGTTCCAGTTTTGCCTTTCTGGTTTATTAGAAGTTACAGACCCTTGTGAAGTACTAAGAGCCATCTAGTGAAGTAGTATTATTTTGCAAGTAGTATTATTATATTCCTGATCATGAATCTGCCCAAAGGAAAGAAAAATCTCTCAGTATGTTTTAAACATCAGAATTATCTTTTTCTAATAGATGTTTTTATTAAAGAAAATGGAAATGTTTAATTAGCTGTAGTGTAGAAGACACACATCGGAATCACCAGATTTGTTAGAGCTGCAGTTGTTTCTAAACTGAAGATAACATTGACACTGGCAAGCGAAGGTGGGATAGCCTCCCACATGGAAAAGAAATACCACATTGCAGAGCCTTTAACTGAAGATTAAAACTTCATGTAGTTTATTTAGCTGGTGTTACAAAACATGCTTCACAGCTCCTGAGTGTTTGAAAAACAGGTTGATTTAATCATGAACTCAGAGGCTTTATTCACATGAGCAAGGGAATTAAAGTTCAGCTGCTTTGTTGTGGGCTAAATGTTAATCCCGAGGTGGCTGGTGTTGAGGTGCTCAAGAGATAGCACTCAATTACTGAAGGTGATGAAGGTTTTTTGGCAGGCTGGTGCCTATTCATTGCATTTGTGCTGAACAAGGAAGGAACTGGAACAAAAAAACAGCAACCATGAATCCTTAACTTCTTTCACCAACAAAAAATTTGTGATGGAAAGTGTGGTTTTTGTAAAAAAAAAAAAAATGAACAGAGGAATTTTGCAATATTTATTTGGGGCACCAAATACAGAAACATTTACTTGCATCCCACTCCTGTTCTGGTCCTGTCCCAGCAAAGTCATCTGGAAATCACTGGCCTTCTGCACAGAGGGTTGTAGCTTTGCTGCAGCCAGCTGCTCTGTAGGGAGGTTTAGCATAAGCTGTAGCACATGAGAAAAGACAGTGAGGAGGGCAGAAGCAGTTACTTTGCAAGAGCTGTCCTGACCCAAGTACAGAGCTTGGTTCTTCCTGTGTTTAAAATAAAGAAGTGCTTACTAGACCATGACAAATAAGGTTGAGGATGACTGCAGTCGCTGAGTACTAGTAGAAAATTCTGGGACACGTGCTGAGTAAGGATATAGATTTTCCAACAGAATTCTAAATTGTCCCTTGAAAGGCATAGATTTAAGAAGTTCTTTCTTTCTAAAGAAATTCTGTTTGAGCTGTGTGCTAAATTGTCTTCATATAGGAGTAGGAAGGTAGACAAGTTATGTATAACTTAGATGAATACTTTTGACAGACCACTGTGGTGACAGTGATTGCTCCCTTCTCTGGCTCAGTGTTTTGACTAGTTTTATTTGAGAATAAAACAGGATGGGGTCCAAAACCTGGGATGGGTACTTACCTTAATGTGTTTATCATGACATAGGCAGTCTTGGCCATTCTAAGCACTCTACTTCTATCTGCTGATCTTGAAGAACATTGTAATTAGCCAGTTGTATCCAATCTCTGGGTAAGTCCCTCACAGTATATACTAATGAGGTTTTCATGTTGATTTTAAATGCAGCTGTAGTGTTTAAGGGTGAGTTAGGAAGACTCCCTTTACCAAAATGCTTCCTGCTAATCCCCGTCTGTGGTTTCAGTAGTCACTTGTGCTGTAACTTTGACGGCTGTTTGGATGTGTTCAAGTGTTAGCTTGGCTGGTTGTATTTTTCATGGTGTCTGGGCTGTGTAAGACAGTACTTACCCTTCCTATTCATCCTTTTCATTTCCAAGTTAAGATACACATTAAACTGTGTCTTTAACTAGATACTCCCTATTCAGATATCAGAACATATTTACAAAAACCTCTTTCTTAGCTTTCCCTCATTAACAAATTAAACATAATTAAAGATGAATCCCACAGCTTTGTATAATTTACAGCACCTGTGATGTTCATAGACAACCACTTTAAGACAACAACATAAATATTACATTAGGTAACAGGAAATTTAGGCAGCCCTTACTTTACCTCCAGTTTGTTTATTACCTTCCTTTTTTTCCAGAGCCATGGAAAGACTGGGAAAAACAGAAGAGCAACCACTTTCAGTAATTAGGAGAAAGAATCATCCAAAATAGGTAAACACAGGGCGACATTGTTTGGTCAGCTGTTACTGTTTCCCTGCAAGGCACCAAAGCATTGAAATGCTCTCTTAAAGTGAGGGTCAAATCTATTATCTAAATGTGTCTCACAGCTGTGACCTTCACAAACAATCCATCTAACCAGGAAGGAGAACCAGCACTCACCTCTTGGTGGCAAATTTACGTGTCTGATACACTCAGTCTGAAGAAGAACTTGTGTGTTAACACACCCGTGGTACCTTTTGCAACATGGATTACGTTTGTTCAAGACAAGGAGTCAGGTATGTTGTTAGCAAGTGCTGCATGAACTTTTCCTACCTGTGGAGAATTTATGAGGTCTTTCTGCCTTACAGATGTAAGAGATCATGGTTCATACTTCCAGAAACTGTTATCCTTCTGGCCACCTTTTGTTTTCTTTTGTGTGTCATGACAGTAGGAGCATAATAATCTTGGAAGTGTCAGCAGCACTTCTTTCATCTTGACCTGAAAAATGACTAATAGTGCCACATTTTGTTAGGGAGGACACTCAGACAATATTATCACATAGGTCTTGTTTCCAAATGAAATCAGTCAAAAAATAGACATGAAGTGTGATTAAAAATACTGAGTTTACAATTTCCTATTACCCAACTAGATTAAAACACTAAGCAATGCATGTGTATAAGGCTCTATTACTGGCTCGCAGCATAAAAGTATTAAATTATATAAATAATAGTTAGAAGATTATTGACATCTAGTCTAATTCCCACAAATACATACCAAATACATATCCTAATTAGTTTCAAGCTGTTGATTTCCTTTTCTTTTGACAGCAGCTCAGAAAACTTGGAAATATTGTCATTGGCCTCAAAATCTTAGTCTGTGGAGTTAAATTCATATTGTGTCTGAAATGTTTATTTTGCTTATTTCTTCAAGCTGCTGCTGTCATCTACACGTGTATCACGTCTACATTTTGTGTCACCAAGAAGTTTCATTGGTATAGTTTTCTTTTGGTTGATTTGTGAAAACGTTAGTTTCAAGACTGATTCTTCAAAACCTCCAAGGAGTAGAACACACACCTAGGATTTCTCTAATTCCTTAGAATTTTTGCCTCAAAGTCTAGGTTTCAAGTTTAAGACAATATTATTCACTTTGCATCCTCTTCAGTGCTTTATATCTTGTGAAATTCTTGGGGCTTAGTTCTCAAACCCAGGTCATCTTTACTCTTCAAAAGACTTCTGTCACTTAACCAAGTGTTTGTGCTTTATCTTGATGGTAGTCATAAGCTGAAAAATTGTGCCTGTGATTATTTACTGAAGTGGTAATGTTATTCAGAGGAGAAACTTCAACTTTCTCTTCTCAAAACTCTAAGTTCAATCCACAAGATAACGATGTGTTTAGGGTTATGACAGCAGATGCATGGTATCTATGAGTCACCCATAGTTTTTTATGTCTCTGGGTAATCTGCATCCCACAAGGACCACAAAAGTGGTCTTGCCTCCACACTGAAAAAGGTGAAGGAGCAGCATCTAAAAATTTAATACTCTGTGGAGAGCGTGACAATTCATCTTTCCTGTCTTGGAATTGAAGTTGCAATCAAAGGACACTTCAGTATGAACTGCAACTGCAGATTTTATGGCTACATCTGATGGTGCGCGTCTTGCAAGTTGTTTCATAGAATCACATCGCTTTATACTTGTTTTGGTAACAGAACTCCAAGAAAGGGCTCCAGCTGAGATGATGTGCAATGTTTTTGAAATCCCCAGGATTCACTAGTTTGAGTTGTTTCTCCTCTACTTTTCAGACATGGCATTGTCCCACCGCTGTGCAAGGCTCACAGCAACAGTCTGCTGTTTATTTTTCTCTGTCAATCCCATTTGGAATAATTGTGAAACTGTAGTTTTAATGAATTCTCACAGCAAATGGTGCAGTTCTTCTAGTGAGGCAGGTGACAAAATACGCACACTCTGCCTGTAAGAAACCTGCATGATTCTTCTTGGGACAAAATGACAGTGGGGTGTGCCAGTAGTTGTATTGCAGTGATACCAGTTTGTGCCTGCGTTAATATCATATATTTTTGATTTTATTGGTGAGGGAGCTAGCTAGGAAATATTACTAATCAGGCAGCTGCCAGCTGGGACTACTTCAGCTCTGAATTTGGTGTCTTAAGCCTAGTTGGGTAAAAAAACTTAATGTCTCTTCTGTTCTAAAAAGCAAGCTCCTTTCTGTATAATAAAGAAATAATCCAGAGAAGGCTAGAGAACAATAGAGAAAGCATAAGCAGGTTGAGGTGGAACTAAAGAGAAAAAGCAAGAAGAGTTAGCATAACACACTAATTAAAATATAGGTGAGTTCAGGTGTTTCAGCCCCAGACACTAAGGAAAAGCCAATTTTTTTCTGTCATGCATTACAAGATGAATTGTAACTAGTTTCACCCTCCTAATTTAAGGATCCTTCTTGTGACATTAGGGGAAAGAAATCCAGGCCTAAATGTTGTTTCCACTGTGCTCTTGATTACCTCTGAATGTACTAGCATAATGACATCATTGGAGAGAGATCCTGATTATATGAAGGGCTCAGCATTCCTGTTACGCTCATTGTATTAGTGAATACTTACCAGCCTAACCTTTGCCTTCTCATCAGCTTCAAAACTGGGTTAATAATCCTTTCACAGAGGATGATGAGTAATAACTCACTGGTGCTTATGTCACGCTTTTGGATCCTCACAAAGAAAGCATAAAAGGCTAGCTCCTGAGCTGCATTTAAATTTCCACTGTTGTTTAACAATCTCAAAGTTTCTAATAAATGTTGTCATTTGAACGCTCAGTACATGGGGGATTTATAGCTTATTTGTCTGATATGTTCCTGTGCTACTTGGTCTAGGTGATTCTGCTGTGGCAGGGGAATTGGACTAGAGGATCTTTCGAGGTCCCTTCCAATCCCTAATGATTCTTTGATTTTGTGATTGCTATTGTCAACATCACCCTAAATGGCGCCAGGATGATGAGCACAAGCATAACATAATTTGGAGCCTCTGATTTTAAGATAGTTTTAACAGCTTCGAGCTGATCACATCCTTTCACAAATACTTGTATACCAGTACTCAACAGACCTAAGTGATGTTCTGTTTCTTTTCCCACCTGTCTATGTGACTTTACAGCAGTCATCTTTTAACAAAAGCAATGTATTCCAATTGCTTTTCACTTTTTTTCTGGAAGCATTCACTTTGAAGTGAATAACCAGATGGACTTAATCCCATCAAAAGATTTGGAATTTTTAGAAGGTATTTATTTATTTATTTAATTATAGACTATGTTCACTTTACACCAGAGGAGGCTATTTCGTAGTAAGCAGCATTAAGTCAGAGTTGTCAGCACAAAAGGATTGTTTTCTGTCTGCCACATAATTTTTAGAAGACTTTTAGAAGGTCTGAAGGATGGCAGCAATAGCAGTTTTGAGGGAAGAAGTGTGATTTGTTATTCAAAACCAGTAAATCCACACAAAAGCATCCTTTCTAAGGAAGTGACCTGCTTGAGTTTGGTGGGAAGGACCAGAAGATGTACTGTTATTATGAAACTGTATAGGGAGGTTTTCTTCAAGAAGAAATAAATGGCATAAAGACATATTTTAGAACATTATATTGACTTTTTAAAGAGGACTTATCTGTGCTGAAAATGAGAAGTGTGAATGTATTGCTTTTCCTCCGATTCTTCAAAAATACAATTTTTAACCTCTTGACTGGAACAAACCTGTAATCATTTTGCTGCTGCTGGATCTATGTGTTTGTCAAATGTTGTTTAGAAAGGCTGTTTGATGTATGTATGAAACACCACATATTGAAAAGCCTTAAAGGCTTTGGGATAATGTCAGATAGTTTTGTAAGTTTTGCAGTTTGAAAATTACCAGAATTTTCAGACTTATAGATTTGTGCTTTCATGAAAAGACGCATGCTGCTTTTAATAGGACCCCTGTTCAGTGACCTGTCCTGAGGGAGGTGGGCTAGGTGATGCTATAAAAGAGGGATGATGATCCAGCCCTGTCTCTTTTTGCTGAGGGCTTTTCGCCTGGAGCTGGGCTTTGGCTCTGGCACACACCCCCCAACACACTTCCAGGGTTGGGGTTGGGGGAAGACGGCTGGCCATGGCTTGCCACGACTCCACTGCCCCTAGCCCTGCTTCCGCCATCAGAGATGGGATGGAGGGGGTGTGGTGGGTCCGCTGCGCTCCCGTAGACAACGGGGTGGAGAGTGGTGGCCCTGCCACCCTCCACACAGCTCTGTGGTTCCGGTGGTGGCGGTGCCAGCTGTGACCCGAGCCAACCTGGCACTGGCTGACACGGTGGATTGGAGAAGCAAGACCTAGTGCAGATTTCCCTCTGCCCCTGATGGAGCAACCTTTCAGCGACCCGTGGTGAGCTGAAAGATTCTTCCCTTTCCCCCTGTAGCTGAGGCAGGAGGAGGAAGGAGACATGAGGATCATGGAACCCTCTTGACCACGTTTGCAGAGTTGGTGGGGGCGCCTCTGGTATATCTGACCTCTTCATAAGGCTTTATACTGTACATTTTTGTAGATAACAGGCCTTACTGAAGATCAACATAAAACGAAATGGAGTCATGATTTATGCCAAAGAATTTGACCTCTGGGAATGTTTAGAGATTTCAAAAGCGAAAAGTCACAACGACAGCCCATTAAATCATAATAGCTGTTCTTCATCTAGTGAAAGGTTGAAATGTTAGCTGTAATTTGGAGGAATATGCTTTAATGCTCAAAATATGTACTTTGTTGGCTTTCAACCCACTGAAAAAAATGCAGAGTTCTTGTGTATGTGCATGGAGAAGTATTCAAATACGATAGTCGACTAAAATGGGTTTTATTTCTTCAAACTCGGTATCACAAAGATCAAAGTTGTATTCAGAGTTTTAAACATCCTCTTTGCAATTAGGTGTGATGAATGGAAAAGTCAAGTGTGTAAGGTTCAAGGCAACAGACATTCCGTGAGACAGTGCTGAGTTAAATTAGAAAATCTGTGCAACATAGAATTGTTCACTTTTGTCAAAGGTTATTAATGGAATTCTGTTTACTCTGTCTTCTTCTGGCCTCTTATTTTTGGTATGCTGGATTTGCCTGCATACCAAAGCAAATTCTTGATGAGCATTGCTATGCTGTTCATACATTTAATATAAGAGATCTGATATTTCCTTATCTAAAGGGGTTTGCTTACAGCAGCACATTTCTCCTCTGGGATGAGCGCATAGACTTTGAGTTTTAATGGATTATACTATGCTTTCAGAGGAAGTATTCGTGTAATTTCGAGCAGTTTAAAGGTGTATGCTGTCCAGCACATGTTCCTCTGTTACGAGTAGGTGTGTATTTTGACTCATGTACTCAGTCCTATAGTTATTCTGCCTATATAGCAAGCAAAGACTAAAGCAAGTCTATGTCAACCAGAAGCCTGGAAGTTTGAATGTCATTTCAGTTTGGCTAGATACAAGGTTCATTGCTGTATTTTGAGTGGGTACATGCTTGTTTTAAATAAAGCAAATGAGGCTACCCTTTCAACAGAACAATTTATGAAGTGTTTGACAAAGTTTCCATCACTAGCAATTGTAGGTCAAGAACGCAGAATCTCTAAGGGGTGTGCTCAGCTTCAGTCACAAGATCAGGGGAGTTTATTAGTCTGCCTGATGCAGGAAGTTAGAAGCTGATTTCACAAAGCTCCTTTCTGGTGTTTCAGAGTAGGAACACCTCTTTTATTACCAATAACAACAAACACACTTCTGCATCAGCAATGAAGCAATTGTTTATAATGTTAATTACTTCGGCTTAGTGTCTAATAAACTCTGCCAATTTCAAACTTAGAACTGATTTTCCAATTGTAACAGTGCGTAACAACACCAGCCAGGACTCTTGATTTTTATGTTTCTTTGGGCTCTCTCCTGAAAGCATCCTTACATTCCAGTGACTCCATTTACTGCAATTTGAATGTTTCAGTCATTCGACGTTTGATAAAGACAACTCTAATTTTTAGGTAGTGCCAAATGTAAAAAATGGCACTAAGGGGAATGCGCTGCAGAGCGAACTTCGTGCTGTCAACACGATTGTTTTTATCAAAGAAATTGAAATCTTGTCAGGCATCTTGTCTTCTATCAGATTCACAGCTTCCAGCCTTAGCAAAAGGGAAAAAAAGATAGCGTTTCAATTTAATGTTTGAAGTGAACTGAAGGATTAACCTGTCCTTTCCAAAAGGTAGGTGTTCATTTATAGATCTGTATCCGTGGCGTGTTCATTTTCAGGAGCTTAGACCTTTCTACACTGCTTCAGTGACTGACAGATGAACTGGAAGCTAGTTTTCATTTTGCATGTTTAATTGTGTCATGGCTCCAGCACCACCCAGCTTGCTAGCTGAATGAATCTCATTAATATCTGTTAGAATTCTTAATTTACTAAAAAAACGTACTGATTCAGAAACAGTCTGGTGGATTCTCAGAGTTGTGGAGCATACACTCGTACAAAGTCTTCCCAAAGCTGATGGAAGTGTCCGTTTCGGAGAGAATACATTTTCTGGCTGCAGTTTCTGCTTTGTTAAAGGGAGACAGCACAGCACAAAATATTTCTGTTCAGGGCATATTCTACAGCCGCCGTTTGGCTTTTGCAAGTTGTCAGAGCTTGATTGACTTCATTGGCTTTGTTCTAGTTAGCACTGTCTGGACATTTGGCTATTGATGTCCTCAGTAATTAAAATCCATAGCCAAAAGAAACTTTGTCCGTTATGTATTCACTCTAGATTGCTCCTAGGGGGACGTAGAACAATATGGTTAATGAAGTTTCCAGAAGTAGTTAAGTTGTCACGGTGGTAAACGTGTGGATAAATTCAATGTAGGAACAAGTTGTGTGAACTTCACCTCGTGGGCTGCAAATGGCGTTACCATTTGGTGTAAAGTAAATTTGGAATCTTCTGACTAGAAGTTGGGTGGTTGGGCTGAGATCCAGCTTGGAGAAATAGATAGGGACTGTTCACGGTGTCTTTTTATGACAGAAGTAGGAATATTTTTTTAAAAAAAGAAGAGAAAACCATGCTGTATCAGACACGAGGAAGTGGTTTCATGGAATCCCAGAACATCAGGGATTGGAAGGGACCTCAAAAGATCATCTAGTCCAATCCTCCTGCCACAGCAGGATCACCTAGACCAAGTCAACCAGGAACATATCCAGGTGGGTTTTAAACCTCTCCAGGGAAGGAGACTCCACAACTCCCCTGGGCAGCCTGTTCCAGTGCTCTGTCACCCTCACAGCAAAGAAGTTCCTTCTCATATTTATGTAGAACCTCCTATGTTCCAGCTTACACTCATTGCTGATTATTTTTCATAAACCGAAAGCAAAAGTGTAAATAAATCCTCTAACTGCCAAGATTTTACTTAAAAATGTGAGCTCCAGGCCACAGCAACACCCCAGGTGCTGCGGCAACTCACAGTGCTCTTGATTCCAGAGAGAGGGCAGTTGAAAGCTGACAGGATCTAGTCTGCCAGTCATCAAATCAAAACCAGAACCAGAAGGAACAGCTGGTTACAGGACATCAGGCTGAGTCTGGGCAAGTATTCAGCAATTCTGTTTTCTCAGGCTCTCCAAAACAACAGTGATGTTTTGACTGCTTAAGGTTAAAATGCCCTTGTTAGAAAAGAAATGTGAGTTATGCAAGAGCGTCCCTGAATACCTACTGACAGGAGCCTGTAACTCTTTCACACCAGTCCTATTTCTCCCTCTTTTAGCTCCTCTTTCAGCTGAGAAAAAGCCAATGAACAAAATTAAAGGGTTTGTAGGAAGCAACACCATCTGCGTTTGGAAACTCCTTTCTCGATGGCCATTTTCTCATCAATTTACTCCTGAAAGAAAAGCTGCTACCCCAAACATGCAAAAGAAATCCATATGTTCATGCCTATGTCAAACAGAACAGGGACTTCTATTCACAGTGGGTTTTACATCAATCAACAAAGATTTGTGAGAGATTTGTCAACCCACTGGACACAGCAATGCGTGACTACCTGAAAATGAAAATAGGTGCCTTCCTTCTAAAATTCCCTGCTGCAAGAGAAGAATCCTGAACTGATTTAGGGAGTACAAAGAGCCCACCCATGCCAGTCCAGATCCCACTGTGGCTTATGAGCAAGATATTTAGCTTGAACAGGGTGCAGCGGTAATGCAGCTTTATGACTGTTGTGAGAGCAAAGTCCGGTTAGAGGCACCACAACTACCCCATTTGTACTGCCCCATTCAAACTTGTATTGCTGAGCGTAGCCATAGGGAGGATGATGAACTTCATTAGACATCTAGTTCTAAGAGAGTCTCCAGTTTCCAGCCTTCATGCATTTTCCAGTGTAAACACACAAGGAAATCAACATCCCTGCTCAACAGTGAATAGAGCCAAAAACTTTGAACCATGCTCCATCTTTCACATTCCTGTGGTGCTGCTGTATGTGGTTCAAAGGGTGGGAGAACTTTCACCCTGACAGTCTCCTGTTTTCCTTCTGGTACCCTCAAGCCACAGGAAATTTCTCCCTCTTTGGGTGATGCTTTCAGAAAGAAATCGCAGAGCTCAGAAAGAGTTCTGGTCTAACCAGTAAGACTATACTTGTCCACATTTTTCTCCTGGCTTGAATCTTTATAAACATCCAGCACTGGAAAGAAAAACTATTCTTTTTTGTTTACTGCCAGCTCCCAGCCACCAGCCATTATCTCCGGCTTCTTGCTGACTGATCGTTTCAATACACCGCCCTGAATTGTGCAGCACTATTAGGAAGGCCAGTTTTAATTCCCAAGAAACAGGGAAGGCAGGAAAGAAAATGGAACAGAATAATATTTGTCCCTGTTGTCCTTCTTACCAGCAAGGGAAAGAAACACAAACCCTGCAGTTCTAGCTCCAGTCTTGCAAAGCAGGAGCTGAAATCTGCCCTGGTGGTGACTCATCTCCCTGTTACATGTAATGAGAATGTTTCCAGGCTGAGTTTGCACAGACCAACCTGTTTTACATCTTTCTCATTAAAGGGAAAGAACATTATTTTGGAAACCAAGCTGAACTCACTCAGGTTTCTCAATCTGACTCTCTTCATCAGGGTGTGGTGAACTCTGTGAGCACATGCTTCACTTTGAAAAGGAACTGCTGTGGCCAGGTTTTACCCATTCCAGTTTGTTTTGTTCTTCTCAAAAAAGTGTCCATGTGAAGGTGAACACATCTGCAGCAGCACATGGGTTCTCCTGAGCTTGACTCTTCAGGTGGCCCATCAGACTCACTAACCCCCATCTCAATTCATCTGCCAAAGAACCCAAAGGAGCTGTTCATAGAAGCAATCACTAAGGCTGGAAAAGACCTTCAAGATCATCAAGTCCAACCAATCCACCCTACAACCCCTAACCACTAAACCATCTCCAGAAACATCATGTCTACCTGTTTTGTGAACCCCTCCAGGGATGGTGTCTCCACTCCCTCCCTGGGCAGCCTGTTCCAAGGCATCCCCACTCTTTCTGGGAAGTTTTTCCTAATATCCAATCTGAACTTCCCTTGGCACAACCTGACCCCATTTCCTCTTGCTAGTGACTATGGAGAAGAGGCCAACACCTGTCTCACTACAACCTTCTTTCAGACAGCAATGAAGTCTCCCCTCCTGCTTCTGCAGACCTCTTACTGAGGTTAGCAATTCGACTGAGAAGCTCTCCCAACCTGAATGTAGTGGGAGAAGTCACATCTGGAGGGAGTGGTTCAGATTCATCTCATCATAAACCCAGGCATGAACGAGCTTGACTTAGGAACTGGCTTCTGCAAATCTGGTATTAATGAAGGCTGCTCCCTCACTAGGGAGGCAGAAGTGGCAGAGGGCACCGAGCCATCACCAAGGGCAGTAATTTAGCTATTAAAAATAATGCACCCACAGTGCCCCAAGATGAAAGGTTTGTTCAGGAGAGAGTACCCCTATCTCACACCATCTTCAGAAGCAGTTGCAGAGATTGAGAACCTCTTGGGATTACAGCTCAGTTTTATACACTTTAATGCTGTAATATCTGTGTCCTGATCTTTTCCTTACTTGTTTTAAATTCAAGTAAGAATAGTTACACTTGGATGTGCGAATGGGGTTGGGAGGTCAGGGAAATAAATCAGGCAATGTATTGATGAATCACTACTCATACACAAGCTCAAGTAGCAAGACACACCTGTTCCCTAAGTACCTCCGAGCTAAAGATGAGTTAAAATATTTAATATGAATTTAAAATATTTAATGTGAATTAAGCAGAATTAATGTCCATGAAAATACGGGCTATGAATTCGGATTTTTAATCAAAACAGCAGAGTGGAACCTTTCCAAAAAACTCTTTTTAAGTTTTACATTCCCAGGAACATTTGGGCTGAAGAACGCTGCATTTACATCTCATTTCCATATGCAGCCAGTACTAGTCACACTCTTTATGTGCAGTTCCCATGCTGGGAGCAACCTCTGTTTTGGAGCCTTGCTGAAAGCCACCTTTTGCACTTGGGGGTCTCTGATAAAACAGCAGCTGTGATTCTGGATCTTACCTTCTGTTAGAAGGAAAACGTAGCCATCTACAAAGGAAACACCCCCATATATAAACAGAAATGGTGCTTTGTGTTCGTAAAACACATCACACGCTCCCCTTTCGCTCCTTGTGGCTGACAGGTTTTACAACGTGTCCTGAAAGTCTGTTGCTGATGAGACTGTTAATGAGGAGAAGGGAGACTGGGTCCTGATTTGGGCACAGGGTGCTTGTACAGTGTAATAGGTGACATTAGATTTATTCAACAGCAGAACCCTGTGTGATAATGAAGGTTATTTGGTAACCGTAGAAGGAAGTCAGAGAACTTTGGGATATAGGCTGCCACCATCACTCCACAAACTACCTTGAGTTCCTGGGAATTTTTGTCTGGTGAGAGGATCTATAATGAAACCTGACGGAGAAGGAACATGTCATGACAATACTCAGTTACTCAGTGTGCTCAGAGCAGTACAAGCTGTTGGCGAGAAGCAATACAGAAACATCATTCAGCATTTTAAGGGTTTGGGGATTTTTTCCTGCTTTAATCCTTTTCTTCTGAAGTGATCTTGCTGGTTAACCCTACTGTGGAATTTCAAATCCATCCTGCAGCCCTTGTCACTCTTCAGACTATAGAATCATGGGGTTGGAAGGGACCTGCAAACATGATCTTGTTCAACCCCCCTGCAACAAACAGGGACATCACTCACCAGACCAGATTGCCCAGAGCCCCTTCAAGCCTGATATTAATGGGGAGGTTATTGTAGCTCTGCTCTATCAGAGCAATAAGACAGAGAAGGAGAAGAGAGGAAGAGAAATGTCAGTTTAGCCAAGAGTTTCCACACATGTTCAGCAGAGATCCCTCCTCTGTGTGTGTGAGTCCTCTCAAGGACTTAAGGTCCTGATGATGTCCTTATGAGGACAGGCTGAGAGAGTTAGGGTTGTTCAGCCTGAAGATCACGGGTGATCTTATAGTGACCTTCCAGTACATGAAAAGCACCTCTCAGAAGGCTGGGCAAGAAATGTTCACTAGGGCAGGAAACAATAGGACAAGAGGTCATGGCTGGAAGCTGGAAAACGGTAGATTTAGGTTCGACATCAGGGAAAAGTTCTTTAATCTGAGGCTGGTGGATCCCTAGAACAGGTTGCCTGGAGAGATGGTGAAGGCCCCGTCCCTGAAGCCATTCAAGGTCGGGGTTGATGAGGCTCTGGGCTATCTGGTCTAGTGAGTGATGACTGTGCTTGTTGCAGGGGGTTGGACTTCATGACCTTTGGAAGTCCCTTCCATTCCTATGAGGATTGGAAAGTGTTGAGGATCTGCACAAAGTCCTCAGCAGCAGCAGTTGGTATCTCCTGATGGGGAGGTGAGAACCCTCCACACGACTGCTCTTTTTCCATCCAATTTAAGTGTAATTATTAAAGGAGTATTGGATAATGAACAGTGGGATGCCATCTGCAGTTGCTCTCTGCAGACTTAATTACTGAAGCACATAGCTATTATTTAGAAATGAGCCTGATTAATGAATTTGCCATGAAATATATGATAACAATAAACCCTAAAATTACAAGGGAAAGCATGTTAGTGATTGCAGATGGGGAGTGAAAATTGCTGTGGTAATTAAATTCATTTGGCTTCATTCCCTTTTCTTATATCTCTTTAGTAACAAAAGCATCTCCTACAAACAAATACTATTTGTTTTTCCTGCATCAGGGTTCCTTAAATCATAGAATCACCAGGGATTGGAAGAGAGCTCGAAAGATCATCTAGTCCAATCCCCCTGCCAGAGCAGGATCACCTAGACCAAGTCACACAGGAACATGTCCAGGCAGGTTTTAAAAATCTCCAGAGAAGGAGACTCCACAAACCCCCTGGGCAGCCTGTTCCAGTGCTTTGTCACCCTCACCGTGAAGAAGTTCCTTCTCATATTTATATGGAACCTCCTATAACAGTCCCCAGGTAAGTTGCTCCGATGGGTGCAGGTGGCTCAGAGTCTGCTCAGCATCCAGTTAGCTCTGGGATGTCTATTCTAGTTCAACTGCTAATTTCCAGATGCAGAGCTCCACGTGAAAAGTTTGCTGCTGAAGCTGCGATGAGCACTGGTTAAAACTGTTCCTGGAGAACTTAGGAGGGTTTTTACTTAAAAAAAAAAAGTGAGCCAAGGCTGTTCAGAAACTGAAAACATTAGTGGTCTGAAAGAGTGTCATTATTTTTGCTGTAAATTGCACAGGGTAGTTTGGCATCTCCGTCTGACATCTGCTCCTCATTGTCCTGTGCCAATGCAAACTCATCAAGTCCGAAAAGATGAAATATTCCCCTCTGCTCCCAAACCCACCTCTCCTCTGGCTTGCTCTGCAGCTGTCAGCAGCTCGGCCACCTTGGTTTCATTACCGAGCTGCTCCCCCCAGGCCAGCCACTTCTGCTGCTGACAGTTATGCTCTGAGTCTTGCTGAGCCTGTTTAAGATGTTGTTTCCCCATGGCTCTCTGCATCTCCTTCCCTTCCAGCAGACCTTCTGAGAAACCTCGTGTCTTAATGTAAACCCATGCCGAGAAAGGCTTTGGGAGGCCAGCCTCCTCTTTCACTGGGGAAAGCTAAGCACTATCCAACAAAAAAGTGTGAGCTGAGAAACAAGAGGCTAGAAAGATGGCCAGCTTAGAAATGTAGCCGTGAATAGCAACCGTGAAGGGGAGGGAAACCAAAAGAGAAGGAAAAAAAGGCAAATACTGCGAATATAAATTCTCTAAAGCCCGTCAGCTCCGCCTGGTTCATTCTCTTAGTTTCGCTGGAGATGGCGTTTCGTTGCCAATTGAATTAACAGCCTTACACCCGCAGTGATCAAAAGCGGGGAAAGGCTGGGAGGGGGAGGTAGGTCCCCAAGAGATGTTGGATGGTTGTGTAGAAATCCTAGAGCAATGGGACTTGCCACGAGAAGGGTTTTGGGGAAGCCAGCGAGCTCAGGAAGCCAATTCGTGCTGAAGACAAGGGCTGTATTTTCAAGTCCAAAATAAACCAGCTTTAAAACAAACCAAAGGCCCAGTGGATCCAGGCTTCTGGATACAGCGTTTGCAAATGTTGGCCCTGAGTGATGGCTAAATGTACTGTAAATCCCAGCGACTGCTCGCACACATCCATGCACACATACAGGGAGGCCCATAAAAACTCAGCTTTATGGGAGCTGAGCCCGAAGCTCGAGGAAGCTGCAAGTCTCTCTGGGGCCATCTGCACAGCCCAGCCGTCTGCTGGTGTACAAGCAACATGCAGCTGCAGAGCAGCTGTGCTGAGACCCTGAGCCTTGCATGGTCCCATAGATACCCCAGGTCTGGAGCATCTGTAGAGAATTGAGGATGCTTGCTGGGGTAGGAACTGCAGAAAGACCAACAGCCATGCTGAAACCCTATTAATCCAGCAGTACTTCACACCCCAAACCCAACAGCTGTACTCAAGCACCTGATCCAAATCATTCTCCTGAGAAGCACAGGTGTCTCATTGACCGGGACTGGTTTGAACCTGTCTGGTGGCTCCCTCTGCCCATCAAACAGGTGAGCCAATCCCATCAGCCCTGTAGGGGGGATTGGCATTCCTGGGGTCTATTTCTACTGCCTCAAGCCTAGGTACCCTTTCTTGCTTTGTGCTGGCTAAGGCTCATTGTTCTGAGGACAGGCTCTGGGATGGTGTCTTGCTGCACAGACTTTGCTGGTTCCACCTCTCAGCTGGGCTCCTGGCTGCGCTTCCAGTCCAAGTCACGTGTGAGTAACACCTCTGATTTCTTCAGTCCTTCGCTTTCATTATCTGCAGTGTTGGCACCTGAATTTAAACATGGCTCTGTCTGCTGAGCTTGGCTCTTCTTACCTTGGTCGAGGTCCTCTCATGGGCTCTGTTCCCAGTGCACTTTGAAAGCTGTGGCAGGCATGCAAAAGCATTTAAACCTGTGCCCAAAAGGTGAGCTTGGACTTGAGTGTTGGTCTCTGCCCAGTCTCAGTGTGCAGTACAGATATCAGCATGGTTTGTAGAGCTTCATTCAGGAGTTCTTTGGAATCATTGCATGACTGCATGTTTGTTTTGGAAAGGAGACAGTATGGCTTGAGATGCCTCTACCAGCATCAGTTTGACTTCTCATGCCCTGGCCATGTGTGCAGAGAGCAGCCTGGCGTTGGGAATGCACAGCTACGAAGTGCTGAGATATATTTTAAGACCTGAGCATTGGGCAGCCAAACTGTTGAGCTCCCCTCTTGGCAGAGACTCTTTAATATAAGGTTTTTTTTCATGGCTGCAAGTATTTATCCTGCTTTGGGCTCTATTTCCATGCAGTTGGTACCAGTTCTGAGTTGCGGCTGCACTGTGCAGTCTTCCCCAAGATTTACAAGCAAACCAGCAAGCTGTCTGTTCCTTCAGACTGGAACGTGTCCCAAACCTTTCACCACTCATCTCAGGGTATTGACAGCTCCAAGCGTGTTCTCTAAACTGTTGATGTTGTTAGTATGGTTGTGATATTTTTCTCCTTAGTCTTGTTTATATAAACCTCACAGTGCTCATTAGCAAAGCCTGGGCTGGAAAAAAGTGTCTTGTGCATAGAGCTGTAGGGAGAGAAGGAGAACTGAGCGGATGTCTATGTGTGGTGGACTTACACTGTGTGACTTACACTGTGCCAGTGTCTCAGGGGGCTGCTAGATGGGTTCAGGGTTGGTGCTGACTTAGTGAGGTGCACAGAGCTGGCAGCTTTCCTTCTGTTATACAGAGCTTCCCTTATTAGAGCAGCTGGAGAAGATCTCCAACATCTAGAAGGTGAGTTGCACCAGCAGGTTTGATGATTGGAAGGTTTGTGAGGCTTTACAATGAGTGTGGCATGTTCAGACCCTGTCTGGGTGTGGAAGCTGGCTGCGTGGTCTGTTTGCTATATGTGCTACATGACCCCTGCATCCTGGGGTCTAGGTAGCGGCCCTGGACAAGTGCTTTTTATAGCAAGAAGTCTGAGCTCTTAGCAGTCCTAAACTACCTCTTAAACTGTTTCATAGGTCTGTGCTTGCAGCTGGCTCCCTGATGTTGGGCACATAACCCAACTGCTGAGCCCTTCCTAGAAGGATTTTTGAAGTGAAGATGTCATGTCCAAGCTGGTGCTCACTTGAGTCTACCGACCCTGGAGATGGGAAAGGGAGGTGTGTGAGTGGGGTCACACCCAGCCTTTCTGCAGGCTTTCACTTGGCAGAGGGACTTCCCTTAGCCAATAGCCCTCTAAGTGCTGAGGGCTTTCAGAAACTGTTGTACCTCAAAGCCAGCTTTGGCCTAGGTATCTCCCCTCTGCTCCAGAGGGGCCACTTCTGTCATCCCAATTATCTATCGAGGGGTTAAGTTCCCTGTGTGAGATGCTGATTTCATTACAATCCTCAGCTATAAACACTGTGTGTTGTGGCACTGACTAATTGCTGGGTGTTATTGGCAGATGGAAAAATGCATTTGTGGGCCAGGAGATCAATTCAGCTCCTTGCTGGCTGCCAGCAAGTGAGTTATCTCCATCTCAAGTGACTTTTATTTCATTTCTTGATCTTGTAAACGCGATCCCCTGATGACACAACGTATAAAACCTTGGCTTGAAGCACAATGTTGTTGAGATGAAGCTGGAAGGAGCTCCAAAATGCATCAGCTATTTTAAACCCGAACTTAAAATCCTCCTTTTTCTCCCTGTTTGGACTTCTCTGGGCTAAGTGAATGAATGAAAAGGGATGGTGTTGCTTTGTGGCTTAAGGGTACTTGTACTTAAGGCTGTCTTGTACCTAGATGAGGAACCAGAACCCTGGTGGAAGCTGTTCTCTTGTCCCTGATCTGTTGTTTTCCCTGGTAATTCTGAGCGGGTCACTTCTCATTTACTCCAGGTCTCTTGCTGCTTCTGTGAGATTTAGTCAGAACTTGTATCTGCCCGTGAGAAGTTGCAAGGGTGATAGAGCTCTCCTAGCTGAGGTGATTGTACAGATTCTGTTGATCCTGGCCTTGGCTTCATGCAAGGATGTGTCTCATGTGCCTTAGGTCACACCTTGAGTGCTGTGTTCAGTCTTGGCACCTCACTCCAAGAGGGACACTGAGTGCTGAGGGGGGAGGTTTAGTGATGACTTGGCTGTGCTGGGTTAATGCTTGGACTTGGTGTTCTTAAATCTCTCTTCCAACCCAAACAATCCCCTGTAATTAGTGAATTACTCTTAGCTGTCTCTACATGGTTAAAGCAAATTCGAAGTGCTCTCAGTCTTCAGAGGTATTGAAGTTGATTCCAGTGCAAGCTATGTATGCTTTGATCAAGTGAGCCTGTCTCATCCTCACCTGTAGCCCCGTGGTTAACCTTGCTCAGGTGAACAAGGACATTAAAATCCGCAAAGAGGCTCTACATACCTTTCAAATACTCACATCGATTTCCCTGTGATGGTCCTTTAGGCAACTCACTTGTGTGCAGCTGCTGTGACATCAGTTAGTTGCTTGGATAAAGCTCCTCAGGTCATGGTGCTTCTGCCTGATGATGATGAGGGTCATCCCAGGCATTGCCATTGTGGGGTTAGCTCAAGACTGGAGCTGCTGCTGTTGATAGCAAAGCTAGGCGACACTCGTGGGTGCGTGCATGCTACACAGAGCAGTTGTGCGCAGCCATACGTGGGATCTGCTGAGAGCTGTCAGGAATGGTGTGCGGAGGGGATCCTGCCTTTCAAGAAGGGAGGTAGGGATTGGGGCAGGATTGTAAGATCCTGGGAAATCCCTCCCAGCCATGTCCTGAATTCATGTCCAGATAGGGCTGGGATGTAGCTGCATCCACCATCCAGCTGCTAGGATTTCCTCAGAGCATGAGAAACAGACTTTTTATGTCTCTGACCTTGATCTAAGTTTGTTTCCTTTTAAGCTGCTATTTAAAGGGGAGGGGAGAGGCTGTTGCAAGAGAAAGAAGGAGAGTTTGATTTCTTTAATGTTCATGGAAGCAAGCAATTGATAACACTTGCAAGAGCCAGGCAGAGAGCCAGTGGGATGCTGCGTGAGGCAGCTTTGCCAGCAAAGTGCAGCGCTGTTGGCCGGGGATGCAGAGCTCTTGTTTATGAAGCCAGGCCACCCTTTGAGATGCTCTGCCAATAGCTTTGGACTGGAGGGAGTGTTGTGTGCTGAGCTTTATGATCTGAACAAGTACCCACCAGGGACTGGGTCAGGACCACCAGCTTCATGGTCCTTCCTCAAGTCTGCAGGCAAACGGCTTCCATGCTGGGAAGCAAGAGGATTAACTCCTCCTACCTGGACCGTGATTTTCATTACAGCTTCAATTTGGGGTGAAGTTGTGGGGTTTTGCTTTCTTTTTTTTAGGAAGAGAAGATAAATGCATGGAAAGTCCTGTGTTTCTGTTTGTGAGTAGAAAATAGTTTCCCAGAGCTGTGATAAGAACTATTGTTCTGATTTTTATAAATACGCTTGTATTCCCCTTGACTTTTTTCCTCACCCTCTCCACTTGCTATCTCTGCAGCTGTATGCCCTTGGCTGCCTCCCAGATGCTTCATGATGCAAAAAGATAAGTGATAAGATAATGGAGTAAAAATCGGGGGGTGGTGGTGTGTGCGGCATGTGTCACACGGTGTTCAGTCAAGCCCTTGCCTGGAAATTCCCATACATTCAGTGTAACACCCCAAGATCTCCACTGAGGCATCACAAACAACTAGAGCTACCTTCTCTCCTGGCTGGACACTTGCAGATCAGCTTGGGGATGGGATTCTCTGCCTCCCCCCAGGTGCACCCTTGTTGATAATATGTGAACAAAGGCTGGGGAACCTTCCCAGCATCTGCTTTTGGCCAGGTGCCCTTTGCTGGAAACCTCTGTTGTGTTGGGCAAGGACTGAAGGTTAGAGGGGAGCAGGAACTAAGGTCCTCCAGGCACAGCAGGAGTTTCACCAGTGGTAAGCAACTTGGGATGAGGGGGTAGATTTTCAGTGTTTAGAAAAGTGAAAACTCTGGTGCCTTTATGGTGTCTTGAAGGCACTTTTCCTGTAGTGCTCCGACCAGTGGTTGAGGGGTGAGCGACTTTGAAAGCATTTGAAAGACAGAAGAGAATCACATGAATTATTGAGGCTGGAAAAGACCTCTAAGATCATCAAGCTCAGAGTGTGACCTAACGTCACCACATCAGACAGACCAGGGCACTAAGTGCCACATCCAGTCTGTCCTTAAACACCTCCCGGGATGGTGACTCCATCACTGCCCATTCCAGTGTCTGATCACCCTTTCCATGAGGAAGGGCTTCTCAACATCCAACCTGACCCTCTCCTGGCAGCTTCAGGCCTTGACCTCTCATCCTGCTGCTGGTTGCCTGGGAGAAGAGCCTGAGCTCCACTTGACTACAGGCTCCCTTCAGGGAGTTGTAGAGAGGGAGAAGGTCCCTCCTGAAGAATCCCTTGTCATGCTGTTGTTGGGCATTGGTGCCAAGGATTCGATTTTATTCTTCTGGTGGCTCACAGCCAAATAAGACCCCCAAACCATCTTAAACAAATGTTAACGTAACACTCCAGATCCCCTTTCTCAAAGCACAAGAGCTTCTTGGGGTGGAAGGTGCCATGTGCAAAGCCAAGGAGATTTGGAGGTGCCCCTGTGATGGGATGAAGACTCTAAGAATCCCTGGATGAATCCCCTGCAAGGTTTGGTGGAATGACCCTTCAATATTGTTATGAACTCAGGCTGCTTTGGGCAGATGGGAAACACCTATGGGCTAGTTGTTGGGGACCCTGGTTTGCAGCCAGTGTAAGCAGATGTGTTTGCAGAAATGCCTTGCACTCCGCTTGTAGCATGCGGAGAGTCACGGGAGCCAGCAGAAGGCTGTGATGCCATGGCAAGGCTGGGCAGTGAGTGTTGGAACTCGCTCACTGCCAAACCAGCTGGGAGGACGAGAAGTTATACAGAGAGAGGAGGAGGGAAAGAGCTGACCCCCGCTGAGGCTGTCACGCTGCGGTGCCTGCTCTGTGTTAAGGGAGCGGAGGAATGGTTGCACTGCTGCCCAGCTCACCCACCGCACTCTGCCTTGCCTTAAAAGAGGCAGAAATCTAAATCCCTGGGCAACTTCAAAGCAGCTCTGAGAAGATTAGGCCCTTTCAGGCAGCAGATGAGCAAGAGGGAGGAGGGATTTTTGAGGCTGAAATGCTGCCGAGGACCCTTGAGTCCTCTCTGGGGAGGAAGAGGGAAGTGGCCCCTCTGTTTTGGAGATGCTTGTAGCAGATCAGGACCCT
Source organism: Phoeniculus purpureus (assembly GCA_028565055.1). Classification (NCBI taxonomy): domain Eukaryota; kingdom Metazoa; phylum Chordata; class Aves; order Bucerotiformes; family Phoeniculidae; genus Phoeniculus; species Phoeniculus purpureus. Next base: position 3,680 of record JAOXOE010039636.1, on the reverse strand, counting down.
GTGGCCCGTGTTACCTCCTGCTTTCTGTTTCCCAAGCTGCCGGCTCTTCCTTTCTAGCTGCTCGCTGCTCCTCCTCATTAGCAGCTCTCGGCAGCGCAAAGGAGTCGTGCTCAGAAGTATGAGTTCATCTCCAAAAACTTTGTACTGGTGCCAGCGGGTCAGTCACTTTGCAAGAAGAAATTTCCTTTTGAGAAGCGCTGTTCCTTCTGAGAGAAGGCCAACACACCCAGAAAACAAACCATCAGAAGTGCTGCCTTCACAAAGCGCTCCTTCACTTGTCTCTGCTCTTGCCCAGTTGGATGGCTCTTAGTGGAAACAGAACCTCCTGCGGCTCTGCCAGTGGCCTACAAACCTGCTCCTGTTGGGTGACTTAACCTGGCTGACCTGTGCAGAAGGTGGGCAGCCGTTTCTGGCAGAGGCAGATGGAAGCCTTGCGCAGTTCCTGCCCCATCAAAGAGCAGCACATGCTCTGTACGTCTTTGACTGCATGTGTGTACCTCTCGGCTCGTTTGGCTTTGGTCTGAGGATGGTCTGGAAAGGCTGGTAGCTACCACTAGAGCTGTTAATTCATACTTATGGCCAACACATTTGGCCCTAGGGCCAGGATACTTCATGAGAAGGTGCCAGCATGTGCCAGGCTATGGAGGTAGCATCAGCCCCATCTGATACTAAGCACAACACGTTCTTGTCTCATAGCAATACCAGGTGGTGCTTTCAACCATTCCTCATCAAGCTTGAGATGGCTGTGTGGAAGCCACCAGTTCCTCTGAAGGAGCTGTGGCTTCACCTTGCTCCTCTGGCACTCAATGAACTCTAGCCAGGCTGTGCTGTTCCTCCTAACAGTTGTTTTGAAAAATGTCATCCTGAACTTCCCAGACCCCAAATCCCCCAGTTTCTCTCTGTAGTGTTGTGTCATGCCATTTCCTCACAAGGTCGTCTCTCTCTGTCTCTGCTGGAAGAGACTCTCTGCGTTGAGCAGCAGTGAAGGCAGCTGAACTGTGTTGTTCCTGTATTGAAATAATGTTTTCCTAATCTCAGCATCCTTTTTTTTTTTTTAAAGCTTGTCCACATGTAGTGCACTTCCAGAGCAATTCAAGTCCAAGGCACAGCTGCAGAGAGCACTGAGAAAGGTTTAACTGCTGGCACACTCCAGCCCTGCACCTCTCTGTTGGACACCGTAGAAAAACAACCAGACTAGTTGCTTGTCTGCCTCTCTGCTGAGGGGAAATTCTTGTATGTTTGGGGTATTTCCTTCCTGCTCTCCTGAACAAGTGCCAAATGCACAAGGTGGGCAGAAAAGGGACAGAATAGCTCTTAAAGGAGAGAACGGGGTTGAAGGAAGTGTTGATAGTGCTTTGCCTTGGGGTGATCAGTCTGGCTGCATCAGAAAACCTCCAGCTCAAAAGTGTGGGAGATCCAGAGCAGCTGCAGGTCATGGGGAGTCAGGCAGTGCGATGTCACACACCAGTGGACACATTAACCCTCTGTGGTGACTTGCAGGGAGCAATCTCTTGGCACTCATGCTAGAAGAAGTAATGTTGCCTGTGAACTCAATAAAGCACAACTTCTTTAGCTTTTTCACCCTAGAGACTTCTCCCAGCCCTTGAGGTGCTCCTTGTTGGGGAAGAGCTTGTGTTTCCAACTGCTTGTTGAGGGTCTAGGCAGAAGTGGAGTTATGCCTCCTGCTTTCAGCCAGGTTTCCTCTGAGCAACCCCCTCCCTCCAACTCTTCTCTCCTCCAAACACACTTGGCTGAATCACACTCACAACTTTGTTCTGGATTGATCTTTTGTGTGCAAATGGAGAACAAGCATGACCCTGGGCTTGGGACCAGAGCTTGCAGTCTTGCCAGCTGCCAAAACAGAAATCCAGATTTCAGGAGTCAGAGTGGCTGCCTGCATCCTTCTTGATGCTCTTTCCTTGTTTTTCATACTTTCTCTGGCAAGTGGCCCATAAATAATAATCTTCTAATGCCTTTTCCAAGAAGCAACTGAAATGGTCACTGATGCTCATTCTCAATAGAAGTCTGGATGTTCCCATGGCAGAGGACTGGTGAGATGAGGCCAGGCTATTGTGTAGTTACTAGAAGGTCATCTCTCTAATGATGAGGTTGCTGAGGTTCAATTAACTACAATCAAGTATTCCATGCAAAGATCTAAAGCAGAGTGTCTGCAAGGTTATGCAGGTTGGAAGGGACCTCAGGATGTTTTCTATCAAACTTCCTGCTTGAAGCAGAGTCACTTACAGTCTCACCAACTTCAGAAAACCTGGAAGTAATGTTCTTGATGATGTTTTATCTGTTTAAAGACAATTGCCTTCACCCATTTGCCAGAAATGGTAGATGGTGGAAGTGGGACACCTCCCTTATGAGGAAAGGCTGAGGGAGCTGGGTCTCTTTAGTTAGAGAAGACTGAGGGTTGATCCTATTAATGTCTATAAATATGTGAAGGGTGGGTGTCAGGAGGATGGAGCCAGGCTCTGGTCAGTGTCATCTAGTGATAGAACAAGGGGCAGTGGGTGCAAGCTGGAACATAGGAGGTTCCACATAAATATCAGAAGGAACCTCTTCACAATGAGGGTGACAGACCACTGGAAGGGGCTGCCCAGGGGGGTTGTGGAGTCTCCTTCTCTGGAGATGTTTAAAAACCTCATGGATGTGTTCCTGCGTGACTTGCTCTAGGTGATCCTGCTGTGTCAGGGGGATTGGACTGGATGATCTTCTGAGGTCCCTTCCAATCCCTAATGTTTTGTGATGACATCTTTTCACCTTGGCATTTTTTTCCCTGGCTGCATCATGGAAATTCAACAGTGGCTCTTGGAAAGGGAATTACACCCTTTGAGATTTCCTTGTTCTTCCATCCCACTTCAAAGCTCTGGCTTTCTGGAAATGCTTTTCAAACTCTACTGTTCAAGTATTGCCTGTAACACTAGCAGTGAGGGGAATTAATATCCCTTGTGAATGGCTCAGATTGATTAACGCATGAAAATTGCACCAGTAACGCTCCTTAACTGGGTGGAGGTTCAAAAAGCTGCACGACTGTCAGTCTGTGGCCGTTCCATTGTGTCTGTGCTGATGTCAGGACCAAGTGGTTTAGGAAAATTAGTAATGGAGTCACTTGAGTGTCAGCAGTCTCACACATGGGGCCATCCATGGCTTTAACTCCTGTGAGGTTTTGTGGCTCACTTGTCCAAGAACATGATAATGAAAAGTTTTAGTGTAGCTATGGCTTTTCATTGCTGCCTTTTCTCTCTCCTCTGCCACCAGCAACTGTAATGTTTGTTATTTGCTTGGCTAATTAATCAAGAGCTGGGGTTTTTTTTTTTAAATTAGTAGTTGGCCTTCAGTGCTCCAGTGTGGTCCTGAAGACTTCAGTGTGCAAACCACAGAATCACAGGACATCAGGGATTGGAAGGGACGTCAAAAGATGATCCAGTTTAATCTCTCTGTCAGAGCAGGATCACCTAGAGCACGTCACACAGGAACAAATCCAGGCAGGTTTTAAACATCTCCAGAGAAGGAGACTCCACAACCCCCCTGGGACCCCCTTCCAGTGCTCTGCCACCCTCCATGGGAAGAAGTTTCTTCTCATATTTATATGGAACTTCCTCTGTTCCAGCTTGCACCCATTGCCCCTTGTCCTATCACTAGATGACATTGAGAAGAGCCTGGCTCCATCCTCC
>JAOXOE010039625.1:0-40774 GCA_028565055.1 Phoeniculus purpureus | reverse complement strand
CTCCAGCAGCTCTGTGTCCTTCTTGAACTGAGGGGCCCAGAACTGGATACAATACTCCAGATGTGGTCTCACTAGTGCAGAGTAGAGGGGAAGAACTCCTCTCTCAATCTGCTAACCACCCGCGTTCTGATCCACCCCAGGATGCTTTTGGCCATCTTGGCCACAAGAGCACACTGCTGGCTCATAGTCATCCTGCTGTCCACCAGGTCTCACTGAATGGCAGCACCACCCAGCTTTGTGTCATCAGCAAACTTGCTGACAGTGCACCCTAATCCCTCATCCAAGTCAATAATGAATAGATTGAACAGGATTGGTCCCACTGGGGGACTCCACTATACACAGGCCTCCAACCAGACTCTGTCCCGTTGACCACCACTCTCTGGCTTCTGTCCTGCAGCCAGTTCACAATCCACCTCACTACCCGATTGTCCAGACCACACTGCCTCAGTTTGCCTGTGAGGATGCTGTGGGAGACTGTGTCAAATGCCTTACTGAAGTCAAGATTGACCACATCCACTGCTCTGCCATCATAGCATACTGTATTTTAGTATGCTATAAATTTTTGTATCTTTCAGGTACTAAAACAATGTGCCAGATAAATGCTGTCATTGGAGATATTAGCAGCTGGAAAAAATCCAAATGCCATTATTTACTACGCCTAAATTAATGATGTCAAAAATGTAGTTTGTCGATTTGTATCATGGTGAACATAAATAACCGGAAGACATAACACACGTCACAAAGAATACTGTCTCACCCTACAATATACAACAGTGGAAGATAAAGGAAAAGAGAAGCATTCTCTTATATATATGTTCCACCTACAAACTTTAAAAAAACGCAATTAATTTTAAGTTGAGGTACAAAATAATTTCATCCCGCCTTACGGAATTAGGCATTTGTTCAAAAATATTTGCAAGATGATTTTTACTGGTTTTAGTTAAATGCAAAGTCAAAGTAGCAAAAAAGAAAAAAAAGATGAGTAACATACCAGTTCCATTAACTGTTTTAGCCGGCCTATCTCTTCTGGAAGGGAACCTAGCTTATTGTTACTTGCAATTAAGACTTTTAGAGGAAGACCACACAGGCACGGTGGCAAAGAAGAAAGCTGATTTCGACTGCAAGAAAACAAAAAAACCTCAATTAAAGCCACTAGTGACATTCTACTGTATACTTACATGAAGTCTGAGAGCTGTAAAATTCCTCCCTTCTCATGGTCACATAATCATGCAGATAAAATATAAAGTTTCATGCAGCAATCATTAAGAATTCAGTTGCACATCACAAATATCTGCATTACTGTGGAATTTAACACTAAGTCCCCTCCCATACATTGTATCAGTTTTAATAACATTCTAACAAGTCTGACTGCCAGCTAAAGTAACTATTTCCTCTTCTAGTGAATATGAGAAAGTTGACTGAAAGAGTATTTTTGCAAGTATTTAACCATTATGATTTTATGTGGCAGTATAGTTGATCTTTTGTTCCAACTGTTAAATAAATTACAGACAAAAAAGCTTTTTTTTTCCAATTGCTTTAAAGCGCACTTATGATTGAAGATTACTTGGTATTTGTTGTTCTGTGATTCTCTTTCATTAACTCAAATAAATATACTGAGAAATTCTGAGGCCATCAATGGTTTATTTCTTTCCAATACTCATATTGAGCCATTTTATGTCCGCACTTCACTCTCTAAAAATGACACAACATTTATAAATGACTGCCATGTGCCATTTTATTCCTCATATACCATATTTCTCCATTCAGGAGATTAAAAAGAAAAAGCCAGCAGAAAATTTTCATGATGAGTAGTTGCAAGGAAAGTTGAAATCTGGTAGAAATCTTTTTAGATATTTTATATTACCTGAAAAGCTGGAACATAAAGATTACAGATGCCATGACTCTGTGATCTCCAGATGATTAAGAACATTATTTTCTCTATTAAGTTACATGGACCAATTCCCAGAATAAACTTTAAGCTTGACAGAACTACATAACAACTACTGTATTTGATAGATTATTTGAAGGTTTTCTTAAAACTTCTTTGTATCCATATTAACATACAGGAAAACAATGAACAGTAACTTAAAGAGACACCCCAGTAAGAACTGGCAGCTTCCACATAACTGCTAAGGCTTCAGAGTACAAATATGCATGCCTGAAGTCTGAAAACAGATGGTACAAACTGTCCTGTGTAATTTCAGTAAGAGCTGCAACACTGAACTGAAGTAAAACAAAAAATACTAAATCCCACAAGTCCCAAAACATTTATTCTTCAATTGCCAATAAAGCTGTCTACTAGGAAGCTGCACGTAAAGATGTGTATTTATACTCCACACGAGTCTCAAAATGTTTTGCAAAGCGAACTATAATACTATGTGTTACACGGGCCAGGAGACAGACATATCAAAAAACAAACCCAAGGACATTAAATATGAGAAATCCAACTACTAATCAGCAATAGTTGAAAAGATAATATATTTATTGTTGGGTTGGGAATCTCAAGTCTACTGCCTTTACAAAAGAGCAAGACACAACTTAATATTAAAAAATTAATACAAATATTTTTAGAATTTCTGAATTTTTTTCATTTCAAACTGAGGAATCTAGAATCTAAAAAAGTTAACACTATACAGTAGATCAGACATCAAAAAGGAAAAAAGTAATTCTAATGTTCCACAGAACTCAGAAGCAACCCGCTAAGAGACAAGGAACATAACATAAACACAGCAAGTGAGTAATAAATTGTCATTAGTTTAAAAGAAGTTTCTTTAATTGAAAACATTAATAGCCCAGAGACTATGTGTATCTCTTAGACCCTATGTTAGTGCTGTTTAACATAGGGTCTTTGCTGGTAACAAGCAGAAAAATACACATTTTTAATCCATGGTATTTTTCTTGCCAAGACACAACATCGTTAGAAAGTCAAAACATATCTCTTCCTTCTACAGATTGCTTACTGTGTTCAACTAACATGGGAGGAAGGGCACATCCAAGTGGGTATTTAAACTGGGAGAAATTACCCTAGTAAAATTTTAAACACTTCCTTTAATTTTGTCCAATTTACTGTGATATGAACATTCTGTTTTTGTGATGACTCACATAAATTTCATCATTACTTTGATTTTTATTTCGCTACTTCAGAGTTCTATTTGAGTTAATTTTAATGCCTAAATTTAATAAGATGTTTACATAAACGTAATTTAATTGTCTTAATTTACGTATAAGTAACAAACACTACTTCAAAATGTCCAGTCCTATTCCTTACACGTGCAAATGCTCAGGACACACTATCCTGCTTCAGTTGTTTGAGCAAAAATTAGTATTTCACAGCATCCAAAAAAAAAAAAATCACAGCACAGTAATAATACGAAGAGGCTTGAAAAACACAGTCATTCTAAAACTGAGAATCAGGCCTGCATACCTTGAATGTAAAAGCCCTACAAGTGTGCTTAATTTCTAAACCATAACATATGCCCTGCTCTTGCAAAGACCAGATTATAGTTTTTACACACTCAATTACAAAGAAACTACAAAAAAGTCAGGTTTCACTAATCAGAAAGGAAGTAAAAGAATTTGCCTATGCTGAAGTAAGGGAAAGCAAAAGATTAATATTACTTGGCCTTCTTTTAAATAATTAGTTTTACATTTTGGCCTTTACAATGCCTTCTAACAGAGCTATATCTACAGCCAATGAACTTTTGCATTACTGCTTCCAATAAAATGAAAAATGTAGTCAGTTGTTCCAGAAACACATGAAGTGCGGACGTAATGAGCTTTACGTATTTGTAAATAAACAAAAAAAGGGGGCAAAGTTAAACTTACCTCAAATTTAAGTAAGTCAGCATTTGCAAGTTTACTATGGCATCTGGTATAATTTTAATACAATTGTGGTATAGATTTAGTGTTTCCAGTGACACAAAATGGCACAACTCCGAAGGAACCTCAGTTAATCTATTCTTGGATAAATCTGAGAAGACAAAAAGAAAAGGTACATTTTCTGAACCATCCAAAAGATATACTTTGGCAAGCTATGCTTCTTTATTAAAATAAATTTATTACTGTAATCCTACAGTAAGACAGCAGATAAAGCCAACGTTTTTATTACGCAAATTAAAACTAGTGCTAAACATTACAATCTTGAAATGTAACAGACTGTGTATAAATGAGCAAGCATTCAATTAAAATGTATCCAGACTAATAAAATGTAATTACTTGCAGGACTCAACATCAGGAAACACTTGTACAGACAAGTACAGATTCCAAAGCTCATATAATATACCCAAAGATCTAGCTGATACACAGCTAGAAATCGGTAAATGATGACCGCTTTTAAACAAACAAGGATTATATCTTTAGTTTCTTTACATTAAAAAAAAACCTCAAACATTATTTGGGCAACTCTTTAAACTGATCTGTATTTCCTAGACCTCAATCATAAAAATATGTCACCTATTAAAATGGTGAAGATCTTAAGGAATGGATTTTATATAAGCATATACATGACAACAATAACAGATTCCACTCCCCCAGGTTAAAAAAGGTGAGTGCTTATACCAACAGAACAAAAGAGTTTGATTATTTTACTAGTTATTCATTCTTTATTTCTCGTTTTAAGCACAGAGACAAAGGATAATCAGTAGGAAGAAGTTTTACTGAACTGTTATTTAACCACCACAATATAAAATATGAGGTCAAGTCATAAAATAACAATGCATGCCAGCATTCAACTGAATTGCACTCAAAGAAATGTTTAAAGAGTGTTGCAGAAGAAACATCTCTTATCACCAGAAACTGCAGAAATGTCACCAACACATACCACCAGACAGAAAACCTGACCTGGTGAACAGGCACCTGTTTCAACGGAAGGAGCAAGAAAGTTCCTAAGGCAAGAAGTGTCTGATAGGAAGGATAAAAGAAAAAAAAAAAAAAAGAATTTAATAATAACCTCAATTCTCATTTCTTCAGTGCTGCTATTTTAAGCTTCCTTCCTGATCCTTCAAAGACTATTTTGAAACTTACTTTCTTAAACTACATAAAGGGTAAAAGCAGCCAAAGTATAGCAGATACATTTGCAGAGCACTAATAACCTGAATCCTCTGCTTTAGTGCCATAAAGCAGTTCTTCGCTTTTTGTGAGCAAACAGGCAGAAAGCTGAAGACTTTTTTCACTTCCTTTGCAGTTCCAGAAATGACAGTTTGCTGTGCAGTTGCACAGCTCAAGTTAAAGGCTATCATCATCATCAGCAAGGTTTTACCATTTTTATTTTTGTTCCTGTTTTATGCAACACAAACTAAGTCAGTGCACTCTGTTCCCCTTGTCAGCTTCCACTGTGCTTCACCTCATTGCTTCCAACAAGAATTTGGTTTCACTATTCCACTCTCTGCCCTAAGAACAGCAATGGCCTGAGTGCTCTAACACTGCTGACCCAAACGGCTGCATGACTGAACTAAGCACCTCAAAGTTATTCACTTCTATGTTACTATAAAACAGCAATGCTTGAAATGCTCTGCTTTCTTACTAGGCTTCCATGGTAGTTAGATGCAGCATTAGCTCAGCTTCTCCCATCCATCACTTTTGCCATGAAGCTAAAGGATTCCCTGTTCAAGTGAACATTATTAGTGTTTGAAAGAGAATGTTCCTCTGCTTTAGTGCTTTACTCCTGTATTGTTTTATATTTATCATAGAAATTCTTGTTTGCTTACTTTACATTCAAAAAAGTGACCACTGGTTCCCTCTCCTGGTGCCTTCCTAGCTATGTTTATTGTTAGATGTTAACAAAGGACTGTCACACTACAACTTTTTGGATCATGCAGGGGCTTTTCACGTTTTACAGTTTGATTGCAAAGAAAACCTTTCCTTTTCTTAAGCCATGCTTTTCTCCACAGACATTGCCACCCACAATAAGCTCATTTCCTCCTTTAAAGGGGAAGGGAGCAGCAAGATCCAGATCCAGAAGAGAGAACTGAACCTTAGCCTTAAGCTGAAGGCTACCTACATGGCACTAGACAGTACACCTCATCCTTCATCTGATGCTAGTAAAATTGCAGCCTTCTACCTTAACTCCATCTTTATGCCTGTTCTCGTTCATCTTCACATCAAATAAAAGGCACTGTTGCCCCAACATTTGCCTTACCTTTGAAAAATTCTAGTTATCTCATAAAAGTGGATCAGCAAACGGACTCTGTTCCTATAACAGACATTGCTTTTTAATTTTTATTTTATTACTATGTTGGGGTTTTTTTTTCCCCTCAAGAGCTTTAGCTCTGTTATCCTGAGGGAAGACAAAGCAAGAAACCCTTACGTGGTAACAAATTCCTTCCTGTCATCCTCAGGATTGTGCTTATAGGACAATGTACACAACAAACGAATTCAAGAGTTAACTTACACCAAAGTCAGTCACCACATCTGAAGGTCTTTGAAAAACAGAGAATGGCAGTGAAATCTGACACACAAACACAAAGCAAGTTCTTTACCACGCGCCAACAATATCTACCACTTTCCTGGTCAAGTGGAAGAAAAATAAGAGCTTGCTTAGACTCTATCCTAGAGTAAATGTGAGACTCTGATGGTGAACCAGCTGTGAAGAAAGCCTGAAATGCTTCAGATGCTTCTGAAAACTTCATACTTTGCAGTATGCACACATCTTCAGAGTAAAAATAGCCTGCACAAGTTCACTGTATCTTAAAAGTAGGTATTTCCATCACTGTTTAATATTACTCTACATGAAGGCACTTTTCTCTCAATTCACTGTGTCTTGTAATTAGTCTGTATATATTTCAGGTTGATACTGATATCTAATTTTTAGTATAAAAGGGTTAAAGCCTTAACAAAACTACAGAACTTTCTGAAGATTGACAGAAATGCTGAGAAAAACAGTACACATATCTTGTGTCTGTCACACACGTTTTCTTAAGGCTTTTTTGAAGAATGTAGAAAATCACATTCTAAATGTCTGAAAATATTTTACATAAAGAGCTGGTAAACCTTTACTTTCTTAATGTAAGTAAGTTAAACTGTAGTTCAGTTCCACACTTCCTACATCACCAAGATACACATCCCTTTGCTTCATTAATTTCAAGAATGAAGATACAAATTAATAATAATGAAGTTACTGTACAGACAAGTTTTTGTACCAGAAATAAACAGAGGAATGGAATTTGCTGGTGTTTAAATGAATTTTGATTAATTAGCTTACACTAACACAAAAAACATCTAACAAACTAATGAATCTATGATGGCAGAAGTACATTCAAGATAGTGTAGGTAGGCTTCACCTGAGGTCACTACTCCCTATAACTTCCTTCATAATAGGCTCCTTCAAAATAGCTGACAAACTATCAACAAATATTGGGAGCTGAAGGCTATGTGCTGGAGTGGGGTGTTTTTTTTAAATGAAATATACCATTATGTCAAGACCTTTTCAAACTACACCTGGCTTTGCTTCATCTTTTCCTGCCAAGAACAAGTTTGTGAAAACTTTAAAATAAAGTAACAGAACACAAAAAAAAATACGCAATCCAGTTTGAAATATATTAGATGGAATCTTGATCTTCAAAAGTCAGCAGTATTTTGGCACAATGACATGTTTTTTTGTGTGAGAAATGTTACTATGCTGGAAGCTAGACAGGAATTACACAAAATAAGCACTTCCTTAGCTGCAAGTGAACAATAAGAAGTTCACACTGGTAAACAGGCATTTAACAGAAGACTTCAAGGCTGGAGTATGGTCAGGGTACATACTGTCATTAAGCCAGTGACAACTGTCCCCACGCTCGAGGCAAGACCTTTCAATTCCTATAGCTCTGAATATGTCTATACCAATGAATCACCACTGCTGATCAGAACCTTTCTGACTTCATGCTTTAGAGTCTGATTACCAACTGCCACTACATATTCATACATTATACAACACTATCACTGCTGAAATCAAAATCAAAATGCAATTGTCAAAATAATTAGACTAACACTATAAGTCATGTAGTTCCATTGCCTTCAGCAAGGTTACCAAAGTGCTCTAATTTTCCTGCCTTCCAGTTATTAATACATTGTTAAATACCAGTTATTGATGCATTATTAAATAAAAATTGCGGTCTATTCATGGTAGAGTTAAAAATTTAAGCCTTTAAATCTGAAGAGTAATTCATTACTTAAGCTAAAAAAGGGTAGATTTTGGCTGAAAAAGGGTAGATTTAGGCTGGACATTAGGGAAAAGTTCTTTAATCTGAGGGTCAGGGAACACTAGAACAGGTTGCCTAGAGAGGCAGTGGGGGCCCCATCCCTGAGGACATTCAGGATCAGGCTTGGTGGGGCTCTGAGTAATCTCTCTATTTACAGATGCCCCTACTTGCTGTAGGGGGGTTAGACTAGACGACCTCTGGAGAGCTCTTCTAACCAAATACATTCCATGATTCTATTAAATAAGTATGCATATGCATGCATATACATCACAAATCTTAGCCAAGAATTTTAATGAAAGCAGCTAACTTTTCTTTTTTTTTTTTTCAACTTTAAAATTACAGAAAAATTCACCATAAATTTAGATTTGTAGCACACAAGCCAACAAAAGTTGGAATTATACAAGCAAGTATTTATTATCAGTAAGCTGGAAAAGACACATACATGGGGGGGGGCAGGGAGAGAGAGAGATATGAAATATCTGTAGTTGATAAGGAATTCTGAAATAAAGACACTGCCAAGTAAAAAGTCACCCAAACAACCTTAATTCCATCCCACCAAGTACCTATTTTTGTAGTCTTCAGCACTTACTGAATAAAAGACAGAATTTATTTTTAAGGAGCTATTTTCACTTGTACTAATATACTGTTCAAAATATTCAAATGAGATGTCAGACAAAGAATGTAAGTAATTCACTGAAAGAGCCTAAGAAAAAAAGTAAGTTTGACCCTAGTTTTATAGAAAATGTATGCAAATAAGAACTCTAGGAATTCATGAAGAAGTCTACATATGACGTGACACAACTGTGTGGTCCAGCGTAAAGCAATGAAGATGATGAAGGAAGCAGAACATCTACCTTATGAGGAAAGGCTGAGGGAGCTGGGTCTCTTTAGCCTGGAGAGAAGGAGACTGAGGGGGTGACCTCATTAATGTTTATAAATATTTGAAGGGTGGGAGTCAGGAGGATGGAGCCACGCTCTTCTCAGCGTCATCTGGTGATAGGAGAAGGGGCAATGGGTGCAAGCTGGAACATAGGAGGGTCCATACAAATATCAGAAGGAACTTCTTCACAGTGAGGGTAACGGAGCATTGGAACAGGGTGCCCAAGGGGGCTGTGGAGTCTCCTTCTCTGGAGACATTTAACAGGTGTAATTACATGGATATTAGATCAATCAGAATCAAACAAATGCTGTGTAATCAAGCAATTATTTAATTCTAGCTTCATCCAATTACTCCTCCTAAATGGTAGAAATTCTGTGTGTCTTTCTATAGACAAATTCTATACGTTAGCCATGAAAACTCTTACTGCAACTACAATGTGCTATATGGTTTTCTGACATGTCCTATAATGTAATTATCTTGCACAGTGAGACACCTTGTCTCAACTACTTTCCTTCTTCAATGCTAGCTTCAATGAACAACATCCCAGAACATGCTGAGGGAGGTGATTCTGCCCCTCTGCTCTGGTGAGACACCACCTGGAGTACTGTGTCCAGCTCTGGGGTCCTCCACACAAGGAGGACATCAAGCTTTTGGACAGGGTCCAGAAGAGGGCCACAAAAATTATCAGAGGGCTGGAGCACCTCCCCTAACAGGCAGGCTGCAAGGTTGTTCAGCCTGGATAAGAGAAGGCTCCAAGGAGACTTTATAGCAGGTTTTCAGTACTAGAAAAATGCGGACAGGCTTTTTAGCAAGGCCTGTTGAGACAGAACAAGCAATAATGATTTTAAGCTAAAACAGAGTAGATTTCAATTTGATAAGAAGACTGCTTTTTTTTACTGTGAGGGTGAAACACTGGAACAGGCTGCCCGAGAAGGTGGTAGAGGCCCCACCCCTGAAGATAGTCAAGGTCAGACTGGATGGAGCTCTGGGTAATCTGCTCTAGTTATAGATGTCTCTACTTACTGCAGGTGGATTTGACTAGACGATCTTTAAAGGTCCCTTCCAACAATTTGTGATGCTACACACACCAAAAAGAAAAAGGCGTTGATTTTGGTATCAAATGCATTCTGTTTTGTTCATGACAATTATGCCACAAAGAAAGCATGGCATTTCTTCACTAGAAGGCATTTCCACTTAACCTGTTAATCACATGGAACAACAAATAGCAGAAGACAAAGAATGGTCAATAAAGTAAAAACAACTCAGCTTCCATATAGTAAAAAAATACAGCATAGTAGTGCATGGACTCTGGGACTTTTTTGAATACAATTTGTAACAGATTGAATAAAAACTGGTTCCAAAACTGATTCTGAAGGAAGACACCAATACTGATGCAACAACAACAAAAAAATTCAGACACAGATCATCACCTACTGAGTCTGGATATAGAAATGCTGACTCAAAAGCTGTAGAAAGCACATCTAAAAGCAGGTAGATATAAAAATGTACAGGTTTCACAAGAACAACATTTTGAACCGATTAGAAAGCAACTCTGCTGTTTCACACACTTACTGAGCACTTCCATTTGGAGCATCATCAGCATATTTCACTTTTCCATTCTTCTACTACTAATTTAAGAGTTAACATTAAAAATCTGTACCTCAAAGCTACAGACAAATGAAGATTACAGTAACAGTGCAGCAAATTTTGAAGTGATCATACATGTACTTTTGTATCCACTTTTTAACTATCACTTAATACGTTTAAAAGTTTCTTCTCTACCACTATCTGAATTCTGTTTCTTTCCTATTCCAGGTCTTGACATAGCATAACATAACATGTGTTAGCTCTTTAATTCACCCACTAGTGACACACAGCACATTTTCTCTGTGTAATAGTTTTCATATATATTTACCACACCTAAATGTGAGGTTTAGAGAGAGAAAAAAAAAACAACCCAAAAACCAAGAATGAAGAAAACCAAGAGGCAGAGATCAGCATCTTCCAGTCTGGCAGGACTGTCACCACTAGAGGGGGGCCTCATCTCACAGACCAGCACCCTGTAACGGTGTTTCTGTCAGGTTCCTTTTCGTAGAGATCATTCACGGTGTATGAAAGACAATAATGCCACCTTACAACTCCACCCAGCACTCTTATGAACCTACTGCCCACCAGTTTTCAAAATATGTCAAATGAGACTATTCATTTGCAACCAATACTTCAGGAAGGAAGTACACATACTGTACTCAAATGGGGTTGTGCCCTTACAAAAAGTCTATTCTGAAAGTCACACTTCAGTATTTTTTCCCAACCTTCCTTCGGGTGATGCAAGAATTGCAGGTATCCTTGAGCTTTCTGTAGTACAGCAACAGTTGCCCTACTTCAGACAAAAATGGAATTAAACGTTAGTTGATACATTTGATGAAGATCCTGCTTGCAAACTCATTCTACTCCAACAACATCACTTGAAGTATCACTCCAGTATAGACTACACAGCTTACTTTTCCACAGTGACCTGTAACCCCCCAGTAAAGCAAAGGCAAGTGAAAAAAAAAAAAGCATCCTACTCTTCTTCTCACAGAGTGCACTAACTAGTCTGAAGCAATCCAACATAAGATTCTCTCCCCCAGATGCCAGAACTTTGAGCAAACATCACTTCAGGGTCTTGTGTTTTCTCTGAGTGAAATAAGGACACAGGAAGGAGGGAGGAAAAAAAAGTGTAGCACATTCTCATGGCATGCTTCAATTTCAAGGATAAAAAGGACATTTCTCTGCAAAAAACTATGCTTAAAACAGCATCACAAGTCTTCAAGAATTAAAAATAAAGCGAATACAGCACACTGCTTTGTTAGTGCAGCTGTCTTTAGGTGGTAACATAAAGCATTTACATTTATTTTTCATATTCTATTTCTCCTTCTTTAGGACAATAGATCAGGTTTACAATTGGCAGAAAAAATTGTTCCTTGAGGGCACAATTTACAGCTGAACCTGGCGTGGAAGTACATAAGACTCCCTAAAAAAATTACTGCAAAACAACTGCATTCTTCCAACAGAGGTTTGTGTAGGTATGAACAGATTTGGGATTGTTGTGGATTTATCTTGGCTGTCCACCAGATGCCTACTCAGCTGTTCTATCACTCCTCCCCCTCAGCAAGGCACGATGAGAAAAAAGAATTTAAAAGTTCATGGGTCAAGTTAGAGACAGTGAGATTACTTTTAATTGTTGTCACAGGTAACACAAATCTGACTGGGGAAATGAACTTATTGATAATTAATAACACAGTAAGATAGTGAGAAATAATAAACTAAACCCACCTTCCCCTTATCCTCCTTTTCTAAGGCTCAGCTTCACTAATTACTCCTCTACTTCCTTCTACAGCCACCAATTCCCTCAGCAGTGCAGCACAATGGGAGTTGTGGAAGTACATGAACACTTCCATCTCTGCCACTCATTCCTCCTTGTATTCTTGCCCTACTCCAGTATGGGTCTTTTCCTTGGGCTAAAGTCCTTTATGAACTTCTCCAACACACGTCCTTCCCACATGCTGCTCTCGAATGGCTCCTCTTCAGGACCAGCTGCTCCAGCTTGGGTTTTCCATAGGATCACAGATTCTGCCAGAAAGTCTGCTCCAGCATGGGCTCTACGCCACAAGCCACGGTTCCTACCAGGTGCCTGGTCTATAGCATGAATTTCTCTCTCCATGAGTAGCAAGTGCCTTCATTGCACATTTACCAGCTACAGCACAGTGTCTTTCCCTGGTCTGCAAGGGATTATCTTTTCCAGCACCTGCAGCTCTTCCTGCCTTCTTCTTCACTGACCCTGGTATCTGCAAGACTTTCATGTTTTTCACACTACTTTCTCACACAACTGCTATGTGAGAAAGGATTTTTTATCTTTTCTTAGCTATGTTATCACAGAGGCATGACCAGTATCACTGACTGCCTCCACTTTAGCTACCTGCAGGCGTGACTTGGAGTCAGCTGGAACTGGCTCTGTCTGACACAGGAAAGTTTCTGGTCTCTTCTTACAGAAGCCACCCCTGCAGCTCCCCATCACCAAAATCTTGCCACACATTAGTACCTAAATACTTGTATTATGAGATGGAAAAAACTATCAAACACCAAAAACTTTCCATCAACAGAATGGTCTTCATTAATATGTGGTTCACAGGCCATGAAACATTTCTTCTTCTCCCATGCCTTTCACACAAGCAGGACACAAGTCATTAACTTTCATTCCTTAATAAACAAACAGCGCTAAGAAGGATTAATGACTTGTATAATTCCAGCCAGCCTTCAGTATTTCAAGTGTTTTCTCAGAAAAAGCAGTAAAAAGAAATGTTCACTCAACTCTACAGGCTTTAAGAGCTGTTTGTCGTGATTTCCAGCCTTTACAGGAGGTTGACACAGAGCACTGAAGGAACAAAATCTGAAGCATTCACAATATGTGCTATCCATCCATCCATAAAGGCATCTTTACAGTATCAAACTACGTTTCAGTCATCTATCTGCCTGAATTGTTCATGTTGGCACGTGAAAAAAAATTGGTAGTGAACGCCCATCAATGTGAAAGTCGGACCTGTCCAGGCTCTCCTGTGGAAACAAAAGCCCAACGCGTACCTTGATACTGAAATGTCCTAAAGATTAGCTTCAACCATCCACTTTCAATTAGTAACATGGACTACTGTGAGATCAGGTAAATTGTAGGCTACAAAAGGACTTGTCAGGTGTAATATACTTCTCAGAGAACTGAGACTTGGATTATGCAACACTTACAAGAAGAATAGTGACCAGAGTTTTCATCAAACTCAAAAAGGCATAAATCATGTGTAAGTATATAAACACATGGGCATGCAACTTTGTTTCAGTCAAGATACCTAATTGTACCTTTGGAGAGCAGAGAAATGCATGAAACAAAAATGTGAATTACATTTTATCCCAAATATGGTGGATCCTGCATGGATATATTCTAGTGTCTTCTATCAGGAATCCCTTGTTTCAGCTACAGAGATTTCCTTTCTTAAAGCCTTCTACCTTATAAACTAGCACCTTCCGCTTCCACAGAGGAATACCACACAATGCATTTAAAACCAGCAGGATGTAATCTATCTGTCCACAGCCTTTTCCAGTACACAGACAACACTGGAAGGAACAAGCTGAATGCAATGTCAGTGCTTGTTTTCACTCTTTTTTTTTTTTTTCTTAATGCTTTCATCAGGGTGTTTTTTAACTTAGGCGTGAAGAAAGGGCACTATTTACGCTACGCATTATCTGCCTTGGTGACTTGCTTGAAGAGGAATTATTTCACATTTACCATCTGGTACAAGCAGCATATACAAACTAGTTTCTGTGAAGTAGTTTGCTCACCTGCACTCTGAAGATTATTTTTCAGATCCCACAGACTAAAATACTAATTTGTTTAATCATTTTTTTGTACATGAACTCATGTTTTGTAAGTGAATTTTCTCTGAACAGGGAAATGAATAAAAGTTATTTGATCTTTCCTTATATCAAAGGCATGTGGGCAAAGATATAAAAAAGCTACCTGACGCTAATTTACAGTGACATGGAAAGCAGAGAATTACTCATCTAATCACTTCCCTTTCTGTCTGCCCATCTCCCACTGATGCCAGGATTAATCCACCTTATCTACATTATTCATAGTCTTCTCTCACAATGGTACTTGAAGCCAGCAAAAGCTAATAGTAATAGTTTATCAACCCAAATTTGATTTGTATTACAAATGTTGCCTTACACTGTTGGGCACATCCTTAAAACAATAAACTGATTGTATGGCTATTACGCAGAAGGTACAACATTTGAAAGTAATAGCTAAGAACTATTTCAGACTTCTAAACAAAACAGGAATATATGAAACCACTACCAGAGAAAGAGGTACCAAGAAAGAAAATCCCATAATAAACAAATTACATTGTAACAAATAACCAAAAATCGGATGTTTATTCCTAGATATAAGGAAAAAACGAAATAATACTTCCTTTTACTGCGAGCAAAATAAACACTGTAGATACTGTCACTGTCTTTAAAAAAAATAAATCGCCTAACCAGAACCACCAGAACTACAGACCTGTATACTGTGTACCAATATCTCCATCCTATGTAACTGTTCGCAAGGCTCTATGAAACAGTGTTTCAAAAATTTTTCTTGCCTTTGGAATCAAATAACCTTGCCTTCTTCTGGAAAAACAAAATTGAAACATCTTATGTTGCTTGTTGGTCAGGGGAGGGGCTGTATTCAATAGATAACATATACAACTTACTTTTTCCTACTTGCTCTAACAAGTTATAGATCAAAATCCTGATGTAAACTAAGGTATTTATAAGGTGAGAGACATCAGAAGCATAGGGTACAAAAGGACTGGGGGTGGTAAGGGCAAGTAAAGCACACGCATTCGACTCATAAACAATCCTGTGCCTGCGACTGGGCAGGCAGAAACCACCTTACAATTGTCATACTTGCTAGGACACACAGGTAGGAATAAACCAGCAGGCATCAGTGGCACTTGTGGGTCAGTCTGCAGCCACTGAGTGTTGTTAGTATGTAATAACTGCAGGGCAGTGCACCTTATGAAAGAACAAAATAATTCCTTCTAGTCTCATTTCCTTCATTTTATTTGCTGGGGGTGAACACGTCACTTACAGGGTTTTTTAATGCACAAAATAATTAGCGCTGATCTATAAAGCCTGCTGAGCCTGGCCCACAGTTCCTGCTTTGGTGCAGATTTATTTCTACCTTCTGTATCACTTTCTGTTCTAACAACCATTCAGAAGGTCTAATTTCTATTTTACATGCTAAGTATTACAGTGATATTTTTCTATAAGGATCATCTTTTACAGAGTTCTTGAGTTCCTGAGGAAAAACAGGAATTCTGTTCTGTATGTATCTTACCTTGCATCTTCCTCTTTGCCTGATGCCTAAGCAGTCCTCAGTGTGGTAACAATGGGTTAGCAGAGACACAGAACAGATCGCATATAAAGTAGAAAATGGACAGGAAAGTGTTAATTCACTGAGTCCTTCCCATCAATAATTAAAACACAATATAAAGAACTACCTACTCTGAGGTCTAATCCTGAAGAGGCTACAATGAGTCCCAAACTAGACTCTTACAGGTGGGTAAGGAATCCAATGAGGAGCAGACAAACATAGCATTATTTACCTTTAGTTATCATAGTCGAATGGGAACAAGGAAAGTGTAAGCCAGGTCTGTTAGATCTTAGATTTAAGAACTCCAGTGACCGTGGTGTACACTATTGTCATATTTTTTAATTTGAAGTCGTTAACGCACAGAAAATCTCATTAATGCAATAACTCTGCTTTCAACTGCACACCTTAAACGTTCCAAGTCAGTAACTGGTACTTTTTTACTATATTGTCAATAAGTTCATACAGGTAAAGTGATCTACTGGTGATGCAGACAATTTTGTTATCTTTTGGACAATACTGAAACTACTTCTATCAGGAGTTGGACTGTTACCAAATGCACACTCATGACTCAGTAACTGCATGTCAAGGACTCTGGCCATGCCCAGTAAGAAGAGGCTATACCTAAAGACAGAACTGTGTTTTTAATCAAAAAATTTCATGACATTTTGCTCAGATAACAATTTCTTTTCTGCCAAGAAAAGCAACAGTCTTGCATTCTCATCTAACTCACTCCTAGTTCAGCTTCTTTTTATTAACAAGGGAAAAAATGAAAGAAGCCCAACATTTCAAAAGAAACTCCAAAATTTTCATTTTGACTTATTCCAAAAGTGGGTATTTTATGAGACTGAATCTCTCATCCCTTCTCTTTCTTCCCCTTCCCTTGGAAGGGATAAATTCATTCTTAAGCCAATAACTCTAAAGACATTTAACAGTAAATACACAATTATAAATTGATTTTACTTCTGCAGGGAAAAAAGGGCTCGATTATCCAGAAACTGTGAATCACTTCAACCAGTAATTCTTTGTCTGAAGAGATGGCATTAGCACATACTCGCAAGGTTTTGCTTTGCTTACTCAATGAAAGGCTCTGCTTTGAAGTTTATTTATTCAAGATCAACAGATAACAGAAAATCAACTCTGACACAAAAAGGTTCTAATTTGGCTGCTGCTGAGCCCTCTGCCAGCACACCTGCAGACATAGTGAAGGTGTTAGTCAAAAGACTACATTATCACAAAGTTATATACACTGTGTAAGATACCATACAACTGTTGTGCTATAAATTATCTGTTGATATGTTTTCTATACACAACAGTATTTCACATAATGCTAATTTTAACTGCTGAGTGCAGAAAACAGCTACTATACCATGTTCTTCTGACAAACAGAAAAGGTTAAAACATGGTAAAACTTTGTTGAAAGGCTAGCTTATGCCTTTAAATCAAATATCTCAAGATTTCAAAATGCCAGAATGTCAGCAAGCTTAAGATATGTTTTATCAAGGTCTGCAGTATATCATATGAATGAAGCCTTTTGCCAGAAACAGGCTTTTTTCTTATACTGCAGCCCACTTTCTATATAGTCATCCACATAAATATGTAAGGCAAAGGATGAAAACAGTTCAGCAGTACCTCCCATCATTTTTGCTGTGATACACTCATGGCTACGCTATCTCCCAGCTACTCTTTTAAAAGAGTAATAAACTCTTACAGTTTCCTTTTGTGTTCCTGACCATTCAAGTAGACTCCTCCTGTACTTGTTTCAGCCTTGAATCACCTTTCCTTGAACACAAATAGGACATAACACTGCATAGGAAGACAGCATTGCCATTAGTAACACTGAGAATTTCCAGTTCCTACTGAAATACATCTTCCGATACGGCCTCAAGACAAAAATCAAGATGTTTACGGTTTAAGCATCATATTTAGGTTTTCTCCATTTATTCAATACAAGCAAACTCATGACTTAGAGCAGACACATTTCTACCTGAATCTCTACATCTTCAGCACTCTTTATTCTGGACCATTGTTCATAGAGCAATGAATGTTTCCGACATTAAATACACTGGAAGTTGTCATAAGTCTGTGTTCTCATCAGAAAGAAATAAGAGTTCTTAAGAAACACAAAACTCAGTGGGGGAAAAAAAAGAAGTAATACTAGAAAACACTTCCTTTCTATAACAATGTTTCCTGTCTCAAAAATAAGTTATTTTTCTAATTAACCAAAACAGATAAGAGAATCAACAGCAATTACCAAAAAGAAAACCCACCCCAATAATCAACAAAATTTTTGCTGCCAAGAAAATTGTATGCAAAAGCAAATTCTATTACCTGTTCATAACAGCAAAGGATCACACAAGCTTAAGTGTATCTGACATTACAATTCTCAATTGTAATTCAAAAGATAAAAGCTGCAATGCTTTAATAAATTAAGGCAATAACCAGGCCACTTTTACCAATGATTTGGAAAAATGTGGTTATTGCCATTTGTTACCAAGCTTTCCCAGGTCTGCTTTTGCCAAACTTCCAAACAGAATCTTGCCCAGAGTCTGCCTTCCTTCTCAGTAATACATCAGTCATACCTTAATCATGAACATAAAATCCAGTTCTTCAGATTTGCCACTAGCAGTGCTCTACGGGTTAAATAAACCTCTATAAAAACAGGGTTTTAAGGTTTATTTTAGAGGTTAAACTTCCAAAACCAGGTTTATTTAAATACATCCCTCTTACACCATAAAATATCTTGAACCATGTAATGGACAAATTAAACTGTTTTACACACTATTTCACATTGGAGTTTTCCCAAAACTCCAACAGAATCCACACAAATAAACTTGACAACTTCTGTTGGAGAAGATTTATTTGTTCTCCCACTACTCATTTGTCACAGACAAACATTAAAAGTCACTGCAAGAAGTCTAGATAAGTTCTGAGTCTGGACATTATAGCCAAGTTCCAAGAGCATTACTTATTAGCAATATGTATAGAGTGGATTTATATGCAAATATTTTTCATAAAAGAGAACAAATGCTAGCAGGCACAGAGAAAAGAGGCAACTTTACCTCTTCTTCAAACATGATGAGTGTAGCCTCTTTAGAGGCTGTGGCATAGAAACTAGCAACATGGGCAAGCTGGCTATTCACTAAACATTGGCTATCAAAGATGATATTGGTAGGAGCAGAAAAAGGTTGACACAGACCTGGACCAGCATCCATCCCCTTTATCATGCAACTGCATGACCTGTTGCAGGACACTCCACATTATAGAAAAAAAAAAAGATTAGTGAAGTCCCGCCACATGCAATCCATGTTTGCATATGTTTAAGATAAAAAGTAGGAAGTGAGAGTAACAGCACTCCATGACAGGTGGAAAACATCTATTTGCTCAGTTTCAGTTAACAAGTAATCAGAAACAGCCTGTAGGACACAGCACTTGTAAAGGATTTTCAGGGCCATAGGTCAAGGAATGACTCACTAATTAAGAGATCTGCAAAATCACTGCCTTTGACAGAAAGGGAGTGAGGGCAGAGTCTGGGTTCTGCTGCTTTTCCTTTAGCAGGACAATGTTCTGTGCAGCCTGTACTCAACGCACTTGGATTTCTTTTCCCAGGACCTAAAAACACAGTTTAACTTTTTCATTCTGAAAAAAATGAAAAAAGTATCAGAGAGAACAGACCCAGGAGTACTTTCTCCACTCAATTCAGTTCTGCTTCAGACATGAAATGTACACAAGCTACTTTCTTCAAATTCTGTAGGTTTTGTAAGGGTTTATTCTTGTATGTTATTTCATGATACTGATAGTGAACACAAAGTCAGCACAACGCATTTTTCAGGTTTTGAATGCTGGAAGGCAATGTCTTAAAGCTGGAAGTACTATTTTCTTCTTCAGGAATTAGCATTATGGCGGCCTACGTGTAAACTCTGTTTGTTTCAGGAGAAACGTGACAAATTGGAAATGCAATATACAGCTGTGTTTTTTCTGAAATTGTACACCTACTACAAATAAGATTACATTATCTTAAATATAATTTAGCTAAATGTATTATTTATATTACCATAGCTCATAAAGCCACTCAAATTGCTCTGGTTTTCTTAAAAAACAAATTTTAATTCAGATATTAAATGACTGCTAGAACAAGTCTTCAGTGACTGGAACAAGAAAACAGAGGGGGAGAATATCTCAATCTTTGCATTTGCAACACTTAAAACAAAACATGAGTACACCTGTGTCACTAACATCCTAACTCTTTATAAAATTTTAAGTATTATTACACATGGAATACTCTAGGTAAGCAATTCCATAAAAATATTCTCCTTATGCACAGAAATAAATACATGAAGTCTCTGTTAATACATATTCAATTTATTTTCTTTTGGCTTATAGACATAAAACAACTGATAAAAAGCATAGCACAGAGTTGCCTCAAGCTGCTTCTAGTTGCAGACAAGGGAATTTATTGCCACAAGCAGCAGTCTACATTTTTAAAATTGTTTCTGCATTCTCTGTATACAAATTGTCAAATTATTTGCATGTGGTAGACTCATGTCATTTCCAGCTGCCCTTTGGTTCCCTTACTGTTTTGCACCAACACATAAGAACTTTCAGCACAACTTACTGGAACTTGGCTACTGAGCAACATCATCTTCAAAAATCATAACTAAAAATGGAAAAGCTCTCTCCCAGTCATTAAAGGTATAACAGATATAAAATGCAGACATTCTGTGACAGCAAGCAAACAGCTCAGTAGCTTTCATTCATGCTTTTCAGCAACTTTTTAAAAGTTTTGCTCTATTGAGCCCAAGAGTTAGAAGTATTATTTTTTTTTAATTTCTCAGTAAGAGATTTAGTGCATTAACTAAAGAAGACAAGACACCCAAATGACTGCAGTAGTTGCTAATGAAAGACACCGTAAAAAAAAAAGAATGTATATTCTTTAAGCCCAAAGTGTAGGGCTCACAGGATTTATTTTTAATGCTTATTCTGTAACTCTTATTCTGTAACGCTTAGTCTGGAACTCTGATACTCTCAGAACATCCCAACAGGTAGGAAGTCAAGAAAAGGAGCCCAGAAGACTGGCGTAGTTAAACAAGGAACTGCTGGGCAAACTTAAGAGGAAGAACAAAGTCTATATGTCATGGAAGGAGGGGATGGCCACTTGGGATGATTATAAAGCTCTAGTCAGAGGGAGGTAATTAGGAAAGCCAAGGCCAAGGAGAGCAGAAAGGGCTTCTTCAAATACACTGCAGAGGCAATGTAGGCCCCCTGCTGAATGAGGTGGGTGCCCTGAAGACAGAGGATACAGAGACAGCAGAGATACCAGATGCCCTCTCTGCCTAAGTCTATACTACTGGAGGCTGTCCTGATGAGCCTCAGACTGCTGAGGCCCCAGAAGTCGTCATGACAAGAAAAGGAGTTTGCCCTGGTTGAGGAGGGCTGGGTTAGAGATCAATTACGCAATCTGGATGTGCACAAATACATGGGTCCTGACGGGATGCATCCACAAATGCTAAGGGAGACAGCAGAAGTCATTGCAAGACCACTCTCCATCATCTTTTCTAAGTCATTGAGATCAGGAGAGGTGCCTGGGGAATGGACAATAGCAAATGTCGCTCCAGTCTTCAAAAAGGGTAAGAAGGAGGTAAGTGTAGATTCTTGCATCTGAGCAGAAACAATCCCAGGTACCAGTATAGGTTGGGGACTGACGTGTTGGAGAGCAGTGTAAGAGAAAGGGACTTGGGGTCCTGGTGGACAGCAGGATCATCATGAGCCAGCAGTGTGCCCTTATGGCCAAGGCGGCCAATGCCATCCAGAGGTGGATCAGAAGAGGGGTGGTTAGCAGATTAAGAGAGGTTTTTCTCCCCCTCTGCTCTGCACTAGTGAGACCACATCTGGAGTACTATGTCCAGTTCTGGGCCCTTCAGTTCAAGAAGGGCACAGAACTACTGGAGAGAGTCCAGTACAGAGCTACAAAGATGGAATGGAACATCTCCCTTATGAGGAGAGGCTGAGAGAGTTGGGTCTCTTTAGCTTGGAAAAATGGAGACTGAGGCATGATCTTATTAATGTTTATAAATATATGAAGAGTGAGCATCAGGAGGATGGAGCCAGGCTCTTCTCAGTGTCTTCCAATGATAGGACAAGGGGTATAAGCTGGAACACAGGAGGTTCCACATAAATATGAGTAGGAACCTCTTCATGGTGAGGGTGACAGAGCACTGGAATGGGCTGCTCAGGAGGACTGTGGAGTCTCCTTCTCTGGAGACGTTTAAAATCCATCTGGACATGTTCCTGTGTGATTTGATCTAGGTGATCCTGCTCTGGCAGGGGGGTTGGACTAGATCTTTTGAATCCCCTTCCAATCCCTTATATTCTATGATTCTGTGATATCCCCCTACCATGCAGAGAATACACACATATGCTAGAGCAAGAGTTCAAAAGACTTTCATTCCACTCTTGGTTTAAGCACTGCACCAACTGATTCTTCTGCAGGACAGCTTTCTAAACCTCACCAGCAATTACTCAAACATTATCAATATAGAAACAGTCAGTGATATTTTCCTAGAAGACAGAAAACTAATGTAAGATGGAGGACCAGGGAAGTTGCCTAAAAAAAACCAAGCAAAAAGTATTTCAGCCTCCTCCACGTTTTATCAGAAAAATAAAACTTCACAAGTGTGTTTTATAGCTCCAGGAAGAACTAAATCACATGCTGATGAAAGTGACTGTCCATATGAACAAAATGTACAAAGATAGGAAGGAGTTCAAATGCCTCTACTTTAGATCAAAATCAGATACATGAGAATGAAAACAAGACTTACAACATACAGTTTTCAACTCAAAAGTTCGAAAGTCTCAACTTCTTGTGTAAGTCTATTCAAATTGGTGGCTTTATGAGGGATGGTAACTCTGCTACTGTTAGTAATACTGTAAATACATTTATTCACAGACAATGGAGATGTCTTAGCTGTCACTCTGAATGCTTTAGCATGTTATTTTTCGCAAACACAAGTTAACAACACAACAGAGGTAAAGATGACAGAACTTCTAGACCTTGCTTAAATTCATTATGGCCAAACAACAGCAAAACATGGATCTTTAGCTTAACAATAAGCAATAGAAAATAAAATACCCTTTATTTTTGTACCACTCTTTTGACAGTACTATCAAGTTCATTTAATAAAGTATACAGTCTATACCCAAAATATACAACTTTTTACTCCATCCTGAATGAGGAACTTCATAAATAAAAAATGTAATGCACTATATTCCCTGTAGAAAACAAACTACAGTGTCTCTACCCTGCTGCCAGGTGGTGTGAACTACTACCTATTTGCACCTGAACCCAGATGAATGAATTCCAACTCTACTGACATTGAATGTGCCCAACCATTTAAACGGCTTTAACTGGTAGTCACAAGAAGAATGCTTGAGTTACTCTATTTACGTCTATGCAAAATGGAAACTTATACTGTACAGAAATAATACAAAGTGTTCTGCAGAAGTTTAAGAATCTAAATAAAACAAACTTTAAAAAAAGTCATGGGAAGAAATTGCACATAACAATGCTTTTTTGTGTAATTCCAGCTCAGTCTCTCATTAAAATTGAAAACTTCTCACCTATGTGTTTTCCAGCAATGTGTTTTGCCACCATGTTAAGAAAAGTTTACCCACAGTGACTTTAATTTAGTTCCAAACCAGTGAAAAGTTAGAACTTCCTCAACACTCCCCTTATTTGAAATTATTCAAACTGGTGAAAGGATTTTGCATGCGCACGCACACGAGTCAGTAAAAGAGCTAATTACCACATCTTTGGCTTTATTTCTCTAGAACTGCAAGATCAAATAAGGGCATCAGTGGAACAAGAAGGTGGTATGATAAAGTTATCAGGGTCAGATCCAAGAGGTTTTACAAGCTTTTATCTTTCTAAATAAGCTCAGCTTTTAGCATTTATTTTGCAAGCTGTAAAGTAGTTCTACCATGATCAAAGGGAGCATTTATGTACAGCGGTTCAACTGTACACACATCAATATTCTTGGTAAGTCAATAATGCCAGGTGCATTCTTTAAGTCAAATCAAAACTGCTAGATTATGACCTAGTTAACCATTACAACTACACACTTGATAATAATACGCTTCTCATGGCTGTAAAGACAAAGGCTGAGTTAAGCATCTACAAACAATATTGTGTTGGATGACACTTTCTCCCTTTTTTTCCTAAATTCTGCATTACTTCAGAGGACAGAGACTTTGAGTTAGAAGAAGTTTATGAAGGAGCAGCATCAGTGCTTGGTATGAATTAAAAAAGTGATAGAAATATTCACAAGAACAAGGAAAGAAGCATCAACAGGCCAAGTAGCAATCAACTGCCACCCTGCAAATCCAGAGACTTTCTGTTTTGAAGACTGCTCAACTTCAAATAGACTAAAAGAGCACTAAATAATAAAACACTTGGAAAAACTTCCATAAAAAGCAAGATTTAGTTGTTTTAAGATTCTTCAGTGTGGACATAATTTAGTGGAAGGGATATGAGAGGATTCAGGTCTAGAAGTAAGTAATTCCTATTGTAAGTAGGAAAAACACCTAGTATAGGCCATGGAGCCCCTTAGAGGAGTTTACCAGGATTCAACATAGAACGACTCAAACCTTGTGAAAGAAATACCCATTGACAACTTAAAAGCAAAGGTGACACTTCTGCCTCATGAAGTCTCTCAGTTGCAAAACTTTTTAAACTATCCACTTGTTTTGAGGAGATAAAAATACACATTAGACTTTTCTTTAGGAACACACTACTGGTTACTCAGCTATGGGGCTAAGCAACGGCTACTCCTACAAGTCCTTCTCTCTCATCAGGATATAAAAAGCTTATGTTAAAGCCTGCAAAAATTCAGGGCTTTGCTAGTAAACTGACAACTGACTGCAGTACCTTATTATTACTGACTATAGTTCACTGATTTACCATAGTCACGCAGCTGCACAACAATGGAAACCAAAGCTATCACTTGCCATTTTATTGCACAAATTGTATTTTTGACACTTCACTGTTCCATCTGCACAGAAAACTTGGAATATGGCACTTTTAATTCCATGTCAGTTTTTTTAAGGTTAAAGTAGATATTTAATATGCCTTGATATACTTCAAGACTTTTAACACAGTAAGTTTTGTATGCTTGACAGCTTGATATTTTAAGATGACAGATAAATGAAAAGAAATAGGACTTTTAGAGGAAATGGTTGCAGCCATCATGTCATGCTATCTTTTGGTTTGAAAAGAATATCTATGCAGTCTCCTAAAAACACATTCAGACAAAGAGCTTCTTCATATCCCAGCAATATGCTCATTTAATAAGTTAATAACCTGTATTGTTTTGAGGAACATACTAGCTGAAAAATACTACATCCACATACAGACCTGGTAGCTTTACATGAATAACTATCCTATATGTTACACAAAACCAAAAGCATCTCTTCTCCGAAAAGTTCTTAAATCTGGAGTTAGACAACTATACAATGCAGATGAGTAACATGCAGAAGATACCAGGTGCAGTTCTCTTGTAGACCTTGCTAAATTCTACACGCTTACCAATAATAAATTTAAATTAGCATGTACAAACATTTTATATGTTAAAACACAAAATAAGAGAAACCTCAGTAAACTCATTCAGTAATTAATTCTCAAACATCAAAAGGACAAAGTTTGTGCACTTATTTATGAAGTTCTCAAATCAGTTTGCTACACAAGCATTTCTGACACTGCAAAAGGAGATTAGCCCATTTTAAGAGAGACAGAACCACGTCCGAGATTTCACATTATAGAAGAACTTGGGCATATGCTTTTCAGGAAAAGAGAGAAAGACCTACACTATCCACTTACAACATGAAATACAGCATCTTAGAAGGCAGAACTGCAAATTAAGATGTTGCTGCGCATGCTTCAATTACAGAAGTTATAACTGGCTTGGAACAGATAAAATTACAAAGTAACTTTCTACTTCTGTAGCTAATGCTTCAGGCAGAGTTAATACTTCCTTATGTATACCTTTCAGTCTAAGGACACACCATGAAGTTACAATGTAGTATAATTAAAACAAAACAATCAGTTAAGCAGAAGGCTAAACAAGAAAAGATGCAGTATTAATCTGATAAGTTGATAATGTAACAATTTAACGTTACATGAAGACAAAATTATGCTAACATTAGCATCAACAAGAGGGAACCCATATGGCACACCCTTAGCAAACAGCCTGGATGAAAGCACTTGGAAAGCCAAAAACAGTAAGTGTAAATGGCATGCGACTGGATCATCCAAAGCCATCTCAGTGTTTTGTCAAAACCCAGTAATCCTAGAAAGACAATCCTGAAAATGATTGAACAGTAACTGGGGAATTATAAGGAGACTTTTGAAATAAAGGAAAAGTCAGAGCTTGAAAAGAAAGACACACATTCATATTTGATTTATAATGAAGAAGAACCTCAGAATGGCAAAAGAAAAAAACAACAAAGCCTGACCAGACTGTGTAGAAATCACCAGTGTCACAACGACCTCCATGCCTTAGGGAGCAACCTCCCCAGCAGGTTACAGGGGCAGCCATGCTCCAACTAGCACAGTGGCAGTTTGGGGTGCTATTTATGTGGGGGATCCATAGCTTGGGCTTGCAACATGACTTGGTGGGGATTCCATTTTTGCAGGGAGTGGCCCTGGTATAAAGATGGAACACCTGTATCTCCAGGAAGAGGACATGTTCCATTAGGTCAACTCACAGCACTGCTTGTACACTACACTGCCCATGAAGCTTGTGTGCCAGTAACTGGCAAGGGAGGAAGAGGAGGATTACAAATTTTCATGATTTGTTATGTAAAATGTTAGGTATTTGTAGGTCCTTAAATATTTTAAGAGCCAAATAACCTAGTTTATCTGTTCTATTCCTGGTATTTATCTTCAGCATAGAGTCCCGTGATTACCAATTACATCACATTAATGCATAAATAAAATTTTTGTGATTTAAACTGATCTGAGCAGTTTTTCCCTGCAATACTCAGAAATATAAGCCTTTGAATATATGAATCTTTACATTCTCTTCTCATGTTTCTTAGAAGTTCTGAATAGATAATTACAGCACAAACATGTTTTGTAGAGGAAAAAATTGCCTCAGATAAGATTCATTGTTCTTCTACTACATCCATTTAACTCAAAATAGAAATCTTTTTTAAAGCCTTAGACTGAAGAATCTGACTTTGCAAACTCTCCAAGTTCCTTCACCTCTGATCACATTCTAAGTGAGCCTTTCCATCACTTAAGCCCTTTAAAACCTTATGCCAGCCTACTTTCACTGGATGACATATCCAGCATAATCAGAAATCCCACACATATGCATGTTAATTAAAATCAGATCTAAAAGAAGAGCAACAATATATTGGAAATTACTAGATAACAGCCATGTAACCTCGCTTCACACTGCAGAACAACTGAGCATAGACACAAATGAAGAAACAAACATGTTTAAAACACTTGTGTTTTAACAAGTTGGTTTTTACAGCCTCAGGTTTTCAGGTTTGTTCAGTACTAATGTGCAAGATAAAAACAAAATTTTACTCCTAGGGAAAACAAGGGCAAGGTCAGTTTCTGACAGAGATGCAGGTCTTGCCTCAGCAAGTTTACCTCAGCAAAACAGAAATATCTTGTCCTCACTGTTTTGCCAACACTGCCCACGTACAGTTACCATGGTTAAAAAAATCCCCAATCCATGCCACTCCCATCTCTATTTTTCTCTTTTAATTGTGAAAACACAGCTTCAGTTTGGCTACATGGCTTCAGGTCTCATGTGAATCAAAATGCATCTCCCCTGAAGAACTACTTTATTATACACAAAAATATAAGCAGAGAATTAAGTATGAAAAAAATTTGGTTATGTAGAGAAATTATGTATGATCCTTAGCATCACCTTTACCCAATTATAACCTCTATAAAAGGAAGTTTGGCAATGTAAGCCAGGCAGACAGCTGCTCCCAGATCATACAAGGCCTTGCTGAAATAGTCTGGCAGGAACAGAGCAAGTTCAAAATCACAGTAAAATTATAGTGAAAAATCATCATGACTCACAGGAACAAATCCTTATCTAAAGAAACAGACAGGAGATAGCCCAATTTCCAGATAAGTAGTCAATATTTTGTGTACTGACTACCCAACAAAACTAAAGCAGCAGAAGAATAAATAAGCCTAGGTTTACTATTGGCTTTGTATCTTCTGGTTCATGTACATCACTCAACCTCACTTCATATGCCATGAAGGCACTTTCTTTGAAACATACCATTTTTTCTAATCTCAGATTCAGAAGCCATACTCCATTAAGAGGAAGGTCTCTATTTCTCTTGATGCAAAAATTGTAAATGCATGGGACTTGACCAACAGCCCAACTCCCTTCTGAATTCCCTCTTCACACTTGTAACAATACAATCCTACAAGCTCAGCTGTTTCCAAATTCTTTCAGAAAATGCTGTGTTTGAATTTCTAACATGAAGACTGAAAGGCAGAGGATGAAATAATTCAAGGCAGAAGGAGGTATTTCCAAGTTTTATGTTAGACTGGTTAAGCTAGTAACAGTTTACAAATCTAGATTTTGAAATCCAAATCTGGAGTAAGCAACTAGTTAAATGAAAATAAATCTATACTGTCCAAAAATTAGTATTTAATTTGACAAAATACAATCGCTTAACTCTGCAAGAAGCACATAAAATTTAAGTTCATAATTCATTAAAATATATGAGCATTGGTTTATGTTTTACAGTTGGGGTATGACTTTCACACCTAAAAATCTTGAGTTATTCTTTCCTCTGTCTCCAACTGGTGCAACTATCTCCCTGCAAACTTTGTCTGAACTTAAAAACCAAATAATCTTGGTGCCAGTGCTGGTTAAAAAAACACAACCAAACAAAACCCATTCCTTCACACTCAAATATAGTTGTACAAACTACTTAAGGCTCTGGAATTCTAGGGTTTGTAGGGGGTAAAAGAAGTCGATGAAAGACATAATTTAGTTCTTTTGTACTTGACCTCATTCTAAGATTCTCATTTTCTGAGGAATGTAATTAAGTAGCAGAACTCTTGTACCAAAGCAGAATGACTTAACAGAACTATAAACAAAGCTGAATAAACGGTTTTTACATATTACTGTGAAGATTCACAAGCATTTTTGAAACTACATTAAGCTGCATACCAACTATTAAACATGAATCAAATTCAGTAGTGATTTTCATTTTCAGCCCCGAAAGCTACAGACAAATTGCTCTTGCCAGTTGCAGAATATAAAGTATCCTGGAGTTTCCATAGGGAAAAAAATAAACATTGAATGTACTATCTACATAGCAGAAAACAATCAAGCACTATTTTCTAAGCTGTTCTGAAGGTTGTGAATTATTTTTTTCTTCTTTATTTCTAATGAAAAAGTGGTTATGGCTTTGTTTAGATAAAATGAAAACACACTTAAAATTCTGAGGCATACAAAAGTAAAACTTACTATCTTTTATAAAAATACTATTTAAATTTTTGTGCCAAAAAATTCCAACTCTGAAATTCCAGCTGAGTGAACAGACTTCCATTTTGCTAAATAAAAAAAAAGATTATATGATAGTGATATGACTACTCCACAAACATTGGGAGTATTAAACAGAGGATCACTGTCACAGTAACACCAATCACTCATTCATCTGAATTTATTTTTGTAGAAAAACTGAACAAGCTACAATAATTTACTTTTGAGATGTCAGTAGGATTGCTTGTTCTATTACTGATTATCTTTGCTAGTTACTCAGTAAAAAAAATATATTGAAACCATTATATGAAGACATTAAACGTATAATGTAGAAAATAAAACACAAAATATGCAACAAACCCACAGGAAATGCCAATGGGAAGCAAACAGCCTTATTCCTGGTATTTTGAAAGTATCTCTGCAAACATGCTATTAAGTCCCTAGATCAAGAGATAAGAAAACCCATCAGTCCACATCCCTAGTTACACTGACAGGCTTGCCTCTCCATAACTAGTTCATACTCACTACATCCGTAGTTTAGTTGCATTAAGCTATTCAGCAATTTCACAAAACAAGCAACAGGGATATACAAAGTTGGTATCTTGTGTTCACTTTCACATTTTCTTTCACTTGATAAATTATTACACTTTACACTTTAGAAACGGGGGTTTTTCTGTTTTAGAATAATGAAACATTTTGGAAGATCTGACAGGGCCCCTTAAGGGCTGCCACTTAGCAGTGCCACTATAGGAAAGTTGTGGACTTCCCCAAAAAATCCAAATAAAGACCAATGGCTCATTTAAAAAAAAGAACTAACAGTGGTCTTCAAAGTGGATTCAGAAAAGACCCTTTCAGAACTCCTGCAAGACATCATGCTACTGAGAGACATTTTGTGAATCAGACAGGGAACTAAAACCCTTCCTTCTAAGAAGCAGACAATGAGGAATTTAAACAACTATTCACCACACGTTTTCTGATAGACTGCATACCCAATCTGTTTTCTCCCTCAAAAACTGCTCAGAGCATCCATCCAAAAGCTTGATAAGAGATGTTATTAGACATGTTAATAGCCCTACAGTAAATTGTGGTTTCACGATATGATCTAGTACTAGTCCGCGTAGCATGCTGAACATTGATTTTTTTTCTATTAACAATAATTTTCATTAACAAAAATAGTTTAATACTTTACTAGCAATGTCTTCACTCAATGTATGCCATAATCGAGACAGTTTAGGTAGATGCAAATCAAAGGTTGGATTTACAATCTCACACGATTTCCTTCCTACAAATTTCCCATTTGTTTTAGTAAAAATAGTTTTGATAAAAAATACAGAGTCACTATTTCAACCCTTCTGAAAGAACAGGCTGCCCAAGGAGGAGGTTCAATCAACATGTTTAGAAGTCATGTAGATATGCATCTTGGGGACATGGTTTAGCAGTGGGCATGGTACAGTTAGGTTAATGGTTGGACACTATGGTCCAAATAATTCAGTGATTCTATGATTAGTCAAAAAGTCATTAACTACTACAGACTTAAATACTACACAACCTTTACTACCCTTTGCTAAACAGAAGATACATCAATCCATAAAATAGTCCACATATGTGTAGTAAAAACTGAAAGAGGGTATCAAAATCTTTTATTTTCCTAATATCTAATTCTATTTTAAACTTGCCAAAAAGAAAAGAGCCACAGAAGTATGTTCCTTCAGCTGACAAGGATTCACTTTACCTGGCTGAACTGAAAACTTCTAACACCACCTTTGGAATAAACCAGCAGCATGTAACTGTTAAGTCTAAGAATCACTTTATAGCTAGTAAATGCCATAAAAAGGGTGACCAGAACTAGTCAAAAACAAGATCAGGCTTTGGGCTTACATATCTGCTAGAAGATGAGAAAATCCAGAAGGAAACAACTAAGGAGATGCTGAAACTCATGAACTGCACGCTGATGAAGTGGAGTTCACAAAATGCAGTGCAACTGCATGAACTACATAGAAGAAGGCTTAATTGCAGTGTCAGGTAAACACACACACTGACAGATGCATCCTTTAGGAAAAGGAAATGCCAGAATTGCCACTGCTGTCAGTGCCAACAACTAACACAGCTGTGTGAGAACCTGGTCAAATGTCAAGTTCATTTTTGTTAAGAACCTTTTCCTAAATATGAGTACAAGTGTCAGCTTAACTAACTAAATTGGGGTTTTTCCCCCCTCATTGTTTTTTTTTTTTTGCCCTTTTTTTCAGCCAGCTAGCTGGACAGAAGTCACTTTCAGGGTAACTGAACCATCACTGTCTTCCACAGTCTGCTTGCTAATATAAAGATTAAGTTTTGCTATAAAAACTGCTGCACTTACTGCTTTGTGGCTGATTCTATGGTGTTTTTAAGACCTAAGAATTTTGTGTCTTTTACTACTAGTAAATTTTCATACTTTTTGTAAAACAAATTAAGAGAAAGTGACAGAACTTCCCAACCTAATGACTTTGGATGGTTCAGCTGTCATATTTCAACGGAAATATTTTAGCAACTGCATAATTAGGAGGCCACATAACCACCCATTTTCGATTACCTGCAGTTACACAATTTCAGTCACTTCTACCACTTGGCAATACATCCTTTTCTTCATCAGATAGGAATCAGGACAGCATGCAGTGGAAGTCTAGGTAATGGTTCATGCTTATTCCTGACAAAACTCCAAGCAACATAAGTTTCATCTCATACAGAACTGTAAGAAAACTTATAATTTCAACCTAGTTAACACTAACACCACAATTTTTATTGCTTTTTTTGTTCTAAAAAAAAGTTGCTTCAAGTCTAGAAGGATGCTCCCAAAGATAAGAAATAGAACACAAGAACACAACCATCCATTATGAGCACATCTACACTAATCCTTTGAAAATCTTTACTGTGAGCTACAAGCAGCAAATTATTGTGACATATGCTACTGCTGTGAGAAGGGGTTGCCTTTAAATAAGTATAGTGCAAGAAAGAGGCTAGGTATCCTGGCAGTCAGATACTACTTCAATGTTTATAGATCACACTTTCTGTCAAATCCATAACAGTGTTTCATGTCTTAACTACAGCCGGCAAAACTCTTCCGTCTTGCAATAATACTTGGCAAAGTTCTATCACTTTGTTTATTAAGAAGCAACTAAAACCAGAGGAGGCAACCTAGTGCCAGGCATACTATCCCGTCATGGTATGCACCAAAATGGTACTTAATGAATTTGGCAATGAGAAATCTTAATCTCTTCACTACTGCATGATAACCCAACATTCAGACAACAAAGAGAATGCAAACAATAAAATGGAGCAAGAGAGCATCACATTTCAAGCTTGAGAAGGAGCAGAGGACTAACAACTCAATATTTTAAGAATTCAGAACCAGCTTTCTAAGAACACTGGAGCACATACGGCTGGTACAAAACAAACTGTCTAGGATTCTGAGGTAAAAATAATGTTATAGAAGCTCACTACTTCAGCTACTGTGCTTATTAACAAGACTAATTGTGATAATATATCTACCAGGTAAGTTTTGTTAAAACCAGAGCACAAAAAGCAGCGATGCTTTCTGAAATTTATACTACACTACTACTAACTGCACCCTGAAGTGTGGAGGCAATCTTTTCTCATACACAGCGTCTCTCCTTTCAGAAAGATTTACAACTAAGTAAATGTAACAATATGAAATGATGACTGGTATTCCCTCTCCAGCGAAAACCAGCTTTCAGAGATGCCTCTGAAGATTTCAACTATAAAATCAGGAAAAGTATAAAAAAACCTCCATATCAAATGCCGTCTTGCAGATTTTCTTTACCCTGACTTACATAGTGCTTCATAAATCAGCCGTATAGCAGGTCAGTCCCTTTGGATAGCTGAATTCATCAGATAACACTCTTAGAGTGCAAGGAACAAATGAACTAGAATTGCAAGGAAGACACACATGCCCAACAGAAAACTTCCTGCAGTTTTCGTGAGAAAACAAGCTCTACAACAACAGCACTTCTGGAAACAGCTGGTAAGTAAGGGCTTGGAATAGGAGTAATTCTAAAACACACTTCTTCCCTACTACCCTAAATGGGTAAATTTACCCATTTACTTTCTTCTGTGCCAGCATTAAAGCAGTTTTGCAATAGTTTCTCATAGGCTCCTGCCTAAAAATGACTCAACCTCTCTCTTTCTCTCATTATCACTTTCTATTAATTTCTATTAAGTAAAGTTATTGCAACAACAGAGGACTACTGAAATAAAAGATGTAGCATATACTTAAATCACTATCATCTGTTACAGAAAGTTTTTTAGCCTCCACAAGTATTAAAATCCACAAGTGAGAGTACCTTAACTTTCAGAGGTGATAACACCCAGAGGGCATAACACATTACAGAGCTCGGAGTGTTAAACTTTTTTTTTTTTTGAATACCAAGACTCCAACACAGAAAATCTTGTTCTGTGCTGTTGGATACAATCCTGACATAGTAAACTTGCCTTGAGGGTAGAATCAAACACTACAGCGGATTCCTCACAGACAACTAATAACTGAAGAAGCAGGAAGTTTATTTCTTGGGAGTAGCCAAATATAGTACACTGAAGGAGTCACATATTGTCTCCCCAGCAATCCTGGTCAATAAGAGTTGCTGCTCCTTAGAATCACAAAATGGCAGAGGCTGGATGGGACCTCTGGAGATCATCTAATCCAACCCCCCTGCTAGAGGGGGATGCCCTAGAGGAGATCACATAGCAGCATATCCAGCCAGGTTTTGAATGTCCCCTAAGAAGTAGACTCCACAATCTCTCTGGGTAGCCTGCTCCAGTTACCCTCACTGTGTAACCCTCCTTACACTTAGGCAGAACCTCAGGCAGTTCCAATTTGTACCCATTCCTTCTGGTCTTATTGTGGAGCAGTGCCAAGAAGAGAAGCTCTTCCAAGCAGCAAGGTGAAGCAGTAATTCCAAAGGGGCAGAAACACAACAGTAGACAATACAGCTCGCCACAAACACACAGAGGAATACAAGGGGATTCTGTATTAACTGCACTTAACACATAAACACAACACAGATACATCCCTCTTGTTCCTAAGGATAAACGCTCAGAGATTAAAAAAAAGCCTTCTCTAGTGTCCAACAGTTTCCTCCCAGAACTTCAGTCCCTTTATTGACTGTCTCTCAGATTCACATTTTGATTGCCGGCTACTTCAGTTTCAAGTCTGCTAGCAGATCATGCACGCATCCTAGAAAGATATTCACAGGAAGAAAAAAATAAAAAAACCTAGTTCAATATGATAGGATAAGCACTGGTGCATCAGGCAGCAAGACCTCACCAGGTAAACACACAATCTGCTGCCTCCTTTCCCTGTCTACTTGGTGTTCCAGAGAGTTTCTTCCAGTGAGTCACCTCAGCAGGCTTTGCAACAAGAATGAAGGCTCATCTGGTTTTCAGAGCAGATGATCTAGACAGATTGATTTGGCTCAGTTTTGCACCTTGTCACTAGTTCCCTCTGGTGATTATCTGAATAGCCATTAGCCAGATATCCTCATACATACTCCAAAAAGCAACAAGATTCTAAACCAGCTTACTTATTACTTCACCAATATTTTACCATTTATGTTGTATCATTTAGTTCTAATTTTTGTTTAAAAGCCTTTAAACATGAATATAATTTCATATTGTATATGAATAATATTCATATGCATTACAAATTATCCATTACACAAATAATTTAATGAAATCAAATTAGCAATATCAAAACTAAGAAGTGAGAAGAAAACCATAGCTGCAAATTATACCAAACTGTTCAAACAGCTGGTGATGAACAGCAATGCTACTCTTTAATACAACACAATCCATTGGTCCTTTGCTTCTGGTCCCAGCCCTTCCTCCGTCTTTTCCTACTCATTCCAGCACTTGTATGTAACAGACACATTTTCTTGAATCCTTACATATCACTGTATCCTCCTTTACCACACCTTCTCCTATCATAATTCTACTAGGTAAAAATTACTTCTACGCATATTTTACAAAACAGTGATTGGAGAGACAGTGAGAGATAGGTTTTCCAAAGATACCACACATTATTTGCTTCAAGCACACAGGGAGTTGTATTATTCATATTTAATAAATAGCACAGGCCAGCACAGCCAAACTAATAAGGAAAAGCCAGGTCTGTCTCTCCTATCCTAGGTGGTCTAAGATGACAACTTATTTTCCTAAGGAAAAATTATCAAGCAGAAAGACTGTAAAAGGTTCAAAGGAGGAAAAAAGCACACCGCAGTGCTACTGAAATAGGCAAGGAAGGGGTGAAAGAGATGCAGAATCTCCCTTTCTTTAACACACACAAACTCTGTCCTAAGCACCAGGATAGGAAGCCAGCTTTTGCCTGAAGAATTCAAGACACCCTAAGTTTATTTTTGGTTTGGCTTCAGACTGAAGAGTTACACTGCCCAGCATTTACTAAATGTAAATGTTAAGATTCAGAAAATATACCTACATCAGCAACTTTGAGAGTCCTAGCTTGTACTTGTGTAGGTACATTAACAATAGCAACATGTAGACCATAAATCAGTGCCAACGCAGATACTTTTGCTATGTCTAAAAACACACAAAGTTAGAGAATAAACACAAACCTCTATGGATTGCTTTCACTGTTAGTTCCAACGGAGAATTTTCACCCCATTTACAAATAAGGTCAGAGTCTTTTAAGGTAATTATATTTTACTTGCTACTCCTTCCAGAATAAAAGTTATTTGCATTGCTTTTTTATATAAGCAAAGGCTGGGCATTTATTTAATTTGTCAAGAAGTTATGCGCTTTTCTGTTCTGCTCTTAAATAGCAACTACATTCAATAATGAAAAAGTTCCAGCTGCACTGTGAATTTAGATATCACACAGAATAACTGAACATCAAAAAAAAACCAGTTTATTTTAACCTTGGCTATCAACATTGTCCAGAAATTACTGTTATATTGTGGTTAGTCTATTCATTATGACCAGCCACAGGATACCAATTTGCTAAGGTACTGAAGGTTTTTTGTCTTTTTCAATATACACCTTCATTTGTCCTCAGTGGTCACATGTTCACTCAAATTCATTTCAGACAATTCCACAAGGAAGTCACAAGCACTGCCATTGTCAGGGATCTCATAACCCTTAAGAACCAACCTTCTTTCCTATCTTCCTTTTGTTCAAAACTTTGCAAACCAAGCATCTCAACACATATCCTGACAAGCCCCGATCATTAAAAAAAAAAGCAAGAAAGGATTTTGAACTTCAATTCTTATAAAGTCCATTATATTATAAAAATGTTTTACTTCTAAATTCATAAAATCACAAAAACACAGAATGTCTTAAGTGGGAAAGACCTCAGTAATCATCTAGTTCCAATTCACCTGCCATGGGCAGAAGGAACACCCTCTCACTAGACCTGGCTGCTGAGAGTCCCATCCAACCTGGCCTTGAATACTTCTAGGGAGGGGGCACCCACAACCTCCTGGGCAACCTGTTCCAGTGCCTCACCACCCTCATAGTCAGGAATTTCTTCCTATAACCTAATCAAAATCTACCTTGTTTTAGCTTGAAGACATTTCCCCATCCTATCACTACAGTTCCTTGTAAAAAGTCCCTCTCCAGAACCCTTTCAGACACTGGAAGGCCACTATAAGGTCTGGCTGGAGCCTACTCTTCTCCAGCCTAAAAGATCCCAACTTCCTCAGCCTGTCTTCACAGGAGCGCTGCTCTAACCCTCGGATCATCATTGTGACCTTTCTCTGGACACGTTCAAACATCTCCACATCCTTCTTACATTAACACAGAGTAATTCCGAACTTGAATATAAATCAAGTATAGAACATTCATACAAAGACTGAAAAAATTACCCAGACAGTTTTTGTATTAATGATACTGTGGTACCAAGACACTGCTATGTTTGTACAGTAAAATAAAAAATATTTCCTTCACTTTATAAATAAAATATCTCCAGTACAACAAATTAACTAAACATTTTAGATTATAACTGTTCTGTTCAATGTGCTTCAATTACTATGCACAGCCATAAAATGTCTAAGCTTTGTAAACAAAAGTATTCTTTAAAAAAATACCACAGTTCACTACCATACTCATGAAACATTAATGACAAATTCCCTAATACAAGACTAATGTATTTTTAAAACAAGTTCAAACCTTAAATTAAGCAAGAAGATGACAAGATTTTAATACACTCAGATTATAGAAAGTCAAACCAATAGTAAAATGGATTATCTTGTTGGAACATGGGAAGGACGTAACTCCACACAAACATCTTAACACATATTTTGAGTTTTGTCCAAAGTGGTAAAACAATCAGAAATTAATAATCAGGAAACACACTTAAACAGTGTAAAATTTGTAACAAATGCTTGCTCAAATGCAGAGAACTGTGCAGAGAATTCATATATATACAGAGCATTTCAGTGGACAAGACTACATGGTAGTGGTGAAGAAACCCCCTATGTATAACATTGAAGCACACCAATTAAAATTCTTATGAGCTGAGAAAATATTCAGAATTACAAAAGAAAAGTGCTCTTCTCTTTTTCTTAAAAAAAAAAGAAAAGAAACAAAACCATCCAATAGTGCCTCTCCAGGGAGATCCTACCGCAATTCTTAAGTACTAAAGGAGGTGCCTATAAGAATGATGGGGACAGTCTTTTGTGACAAGACACAAGAGAACAGTTTTAAACTAAAAGAGAGGAGATTTAGACTACCCACAGGAAAGACATTTTTTACAGTGAAGGTGGTAAAACAGTGGAACAGACTGTCCAGAGAGGCAGCATATACGCCATCCCTGGGTTCAAGGTCAGGCTGAACACGGCTCAAAGCAAACTGATCTAGCTGATGATGTCCCTGATCACTGCACAGGGGCTGAACTACATGATCTCTAAAAGTCTATTCCACCCCAAACCATTTTGCGATTCTATGGTAAGTAATAAAACTGCACCCAATGCATACATGATCACTTACACAATTCAAACACGTCGTCACAGCTGAGTAGCCCATCTCATGGTCATGGATAGCAAGTTTCTCAAATTCCTTCTAACACAGAAGAGCTGGACCAATCTGTTTCATTTGCTAATTTCCATTTCGAAAACATCATGTATTTAATGCTGTTTAAAAACCACCCTTGGTTAAATTAATCTGGTTGTATTATGTCTCCCAAGTTCCTCCCGCTGCTGTCACTAAAGCCATATGTCTTCCTCAGTTTTCTTTGCTCTCTCACGCTTGATTACTGCTATACAATTCTGAGAAAATTACTGCTGGAGAAAATTACTTCTGTTACTAGGAAAAATAAACTGGTTACATGAGTTCTGAGCTTGACAAAAATTTTTCTTGACTCTCAAGTCCAGCTAAAATATAACTGTAATCTTCAAATTCTCAACATACATAGAAGGTTGTTATATTCATAGATTCTTATCTTTTAATTAGGAACTTAAAATTCACAATGACTTTTTAGCAGGAGAAAACACTATCACTTGTATTTCAAATAAAATTCAAGTAACTGAATTACATCCAATTATTTGGTTGGGCACCAGAGCACAAAGACAGTCACTGCAACAAGACATTTCAGATTTTTTAAAGCTGACACTACCTGGGGCTTGAGACATTGTTTTGAACGTTCAGTCACCACTGCAGCAAGAATGTTTTTTCTCACAACCAATCCTTTACAATAATTCTCTTTTTGTGAGACAACTTTAATCTGTTACAAAAAACAGGCAGTTTTGACTCATGTTCCTCATCCATAGACCATAGCTAGTCCATAGTACCTCTCTCCCTTAAATGGATAGGTCGTAAGGAAGCAATGAAAGATGTCTCTCTCTTGTACACATTTTCCACTAGAATATTTTTTAGGGAGTTCAGTTGCAATTCTGCAAGCAGCACACCCTGAAAAACACTGCAACAGGATCTGCCTTTATACAGTAAGAAGGAAAAACTGCAATTCTAGATGAGCTTAAACATCCTACTCAGATGGTTTAAATCAGACATAAAAAGGAATAAAGGTGTGTAGAATCAAGGTGCTAAAGTTTTTCAGTCCCTTCAAAAGCAGCAAGAATTTTCTGAATATATTCTACATTTTAAGCAGCAGTCTGCAGAGATTTCATCAGGTTTAACTTTCCTTTACAAACCATATTTAGTATTTTCTTATGCAAGTCTTTCTGACATGGAAAGTTCAGCAACACAAGTTCAGCAGGGAAAGTTTTCCATACCTTTGTTTCAGTAAGAGTGTAGAAAGAATACCTGAATGAACTTTTACACTCACTTGAACATTACATATCCAGTAAGATTGTCCAATGGTTCGTCTACTTTAATTTACATGGAAGACTCTTTCAAGTTGTGTAGTCTACATACATCTTGATCAAATGAAGCCCCCAGGGAAACACTGACTGTTACCAACAGTCCTCATTCCTGCTGCTCCAAAAGATGAAGACTGTCTAAAGACAGGCACCAGTACCAGCATCCAATTATTCCGATTCTCAGTAATTCTTGATGTACTTTGTTACACTGTCTTTTTTAAAAAAGGAGACTGAAAGTTATACAAACCTAAGGAACAGCCCTAGAAAGGCAGAAGTTTTCTCTAATAGATTATGTTGCAAGCATACAGTCCAGTTTGAAAACACTGTAAAGATGGTGGAAAGGATATCGCATAATCAAGTGACATTGTTTCTCTCACGCTTTAAAACACATGAATTCATGCTCATGCTTCCTGTTTACTGAAAACAGTTCTGTACTACTGAAGAATCAACATCACCTTTTTTTAAAAAAAAAAATAAACACTTCAAAGTGAACTGGTAACAGACTGGGTACAATCAGCATGGCTTCACCAAGGGCAAATCCTGCTTGACCAACCTGGTGGCCTTCTATGAACAGGTCACAGCATTAATGGATGAGGGGTGAGCGGCCAATGTCATTTACCTGGACCTGAGCAAAGCCTTTGATACTGTCCCATACCACATTCTGGTCTCCAAGCTGGTGAAACGTGGGTTTGATGGGTGGACC
The DNA here is from genome assembly GCA_028565055.1 of Phoeniculus purpureus. NCBI lineage: Eukaryota > Metazoa > Chordata > Aves > Bucerotiformes > Phoeniculidae > Phoeniculus > Phoeniculus purpureus. Next base: position 223 of record JAOXOE010039625.1, on the reverse strand, counting down.
ACTAGATGGGTAAAGATGGCCACACCCAAAGAGTGGCTGTCAATGGGTCCATGTGCAAGTGGAGGCCAGTGACAAGCAGAGCCCCTCAGGGATCAGTCTCATTCAACATCTTTGTTGGTGACATGGACAGAGGAATTGAGTGCACTCTCAGCAAGTTTGCTGACGACACCAAGCTGTGTGGCGCAGCAGACACGCTGGAGGGCAGGGATGCCATCCAGAGGGA
>JAOXOE010039571.1:0-40794 GCA_028565055.1 Phoeniculus purpureus | reverse complement strand
AATATGTGAAGGGTGGGTGTCAGGAGGATGGAGCCAGGCTCTTCTCAGTGTCATCTAATGATAGGACAAGGGGCAACGGGTGTGAGCTGGAACACAGGAAGTTCCACATCAATATGAGAAGGAACTTCTTCATGGTGAGGGTGACAAAGCCCTGGAAGGGGCTGTCCAGGGGGGTTGTGGAGTCTCCTTCTCTGGAGACTTTTAAAACCGGCCTGGATATGTTCCTGTGTGACTTGTTCTAGGTGATCCTGCTGTGTTGGGGGGGAACTGGACTAGATGATCTTTTGGGGTCCCTTCCAATCCCTAATGTGCTGTGATTCTTTGAAGAGGGGAATACAGAGCATGTTATATTTGGCCCAAAGGAGTAGGTGAAGAGTCATAGAGACAGAATGTTGGATTAGCTAAGCAGGGTTGGGCCTCATTTGTACTTGGATGGGAGATGGTCTAGGTACACCAGGTGCTGTAGACTTAACTTGCTCCAGCAGTGGGTGTTGGACTTGGATGATCTTTCAAAGTCCCTTTCAACCTGTAACATTCTGATTCTGAGTCATATGTACAGAGTAATTGCCAATAACTCAGTTAATATTTTCTACTGAAATCTGAAAGGAGGTTGAGTTTGTTTCATTTGTTATATTTTTATGGTGTTCTGGGTTTTTTGTGAATGCATGAGCCCAAGCCATTCTTTTAGTAGAAATGTAAATATATACATTCTAGTTTATCAAGCTGTGTAGCTAGTGTCCATTTTGGAAAGAGCTCCTTCACTTTCTTCATCTTCACCAGAAATTTACACATCACCTTTCTTTTTTCACTTCTCCAAGTTTTATCTTGCTTGCAGCAAGTTTTAACAGTGGTGATTTAACCAGATGCAGTTCTACACAACATAAACTGAAGTTAGGGTATTAAAAAAAGATTTGCTGTTTAGATGGTGTCCTTGTTCTTTCCTGTCTAGAGACTAAGCAGGAGCTTTTGAAATACGCAGACAAGGCAGTTGTGTGGTGTTTTTGATAAGCATATCCTGTAGATCTTCAATTTCAGTATGGAAGTGAATAGAGAAAACTAAGTGCTGGCTTGTCTCTATGGTCTTCTAGATAGCAAACAGCAATCCCAGGTAACTCTCTTATTCTGCATTCAACAGAATTGGGTCACAATGTTTCTTTTCCCAGTAGGAGTTTGTTCCTCATTTTCTTCATTTCAATTCACCTCAGATCCTCAAGTTTTCATACTTTATCCTTCAGCATAGCCTTTACCTGCCCGGAATGTGATAATGTGAGCTACTGCACTTCACAAGGGTAGGTTTATAATTATCTAAGGCACGGAGTAACACAACACCTTGATGGTGGCACCATGACTGTCACACAGGCAGGACATTGGCAGTCACCAATGAGGGGGGATGATTCTGCTTTAGTGAGGCTGCACCCGGAATACTGTGTCCAGTTCTGGTCTCCCAAGCTCAAGAGAGATAGAGAATTAATTGAGAGCTCAATGCAGAGCTATGAGGATTATTGGAGGTCTGGAACCACTGCCTTATGAAGAGCGATTGAGAATATTGGGACTTTTATGTTTGGACAAAAGAAGCCTATGAGGGGGATTTAATTACTGTCTATAAACACATGACAGTACCATGACTTCTTGGGCTGGATACCAAGAAGAAAGAAATCCTCTTTTTCAATTGCATCAGACAGGACAAGGGGTAACAAGCTTGAACATGGGAAGTTTCACCTCAGTATGAGGAAAAACTTTAAGGGTTATTAAATATTGGAACAGGCTGCCCAGGGAGATTGTGGAGTCCACTTCTCTGGAGATGTCAGATACCCATCTTGGTGCATTTTTGTGTAGTTCATTTAAGTGTTTTTTAGGTGGTTATGCTTTTCAGTAATCTGTATCCTGCTTGAGCAAGAGGCTTGGACCTGATGGCCTTTGAAGGCTGCTTCCAACCCTAATAGCTGTGTGTAAACTGTCTGTAACATTCCTTTCATTAACTTCAAATCTGAGAAGCAAGACAGATTTCAGGAAGGGTCAATGTGAAAGTTTTGAATGATGTATGGAAGTATCTTTAATTGTCAATACTTTATCTACAGTCCCTGATCTGAAATCGTTGGTGTTCATGCTCATATGGGCTTAGTTTTCTCATGCCTTAGGCTCCAATAAGGAGCCTTCCGTCATGCGATGGTTTCCTCGTTGCTTTCTTACTTCTACAGCTTCCTTCCCCTTGGCAGACATCTGTAACTCTGTCTTCCTTCTCTGTTTCCTCACCTTGTCTGTTAGGTCTGGCCTTCTGAGGTTCTGACAATGTGCTTGCGCTTCCCTTGGGCTTTTCCTTGGAGACCTTTTTGTGGTTTTCCCATATCCCCCAGTGGTTTAGGAAGTGGCGTGAACCTGATTTCTTGGAACATGTTCAGATTCCCTCCTACACACATGCATGTTCCCTGCCTAGAGGAACTAGCTTGAGTCTATATTTGGAGACATAGAGCATCTCAAGGATAAATCTGTGTTGGCCACAGTGCTGCAAATATCAAACAGATCTGTAGTTTTATGTATTAGTATGAAGAATTTTACTTATGAGTTAAGAATCACAGAATCATTCTGGTTGGAAAAGACCCTTGGGATCAGAGTCCAACCATCAAGAAACCTTTTGGCAAAATTATTAGAAGGCCGTGTCATAAGATAGTTAATCCATTGAATATGGCTGTGAGTAATCTGTTTTATTAGACTAAAAATCAAAATACTTAAGCTGTTCCATTCCTGTGAAAGGATTCATTTTTTTCTGACGGCAATTAGTAGCCTTTAATAAGGTGTAATGAAACAGCAATCAGGAGGCTGCTCTTGGGTTGGTTTTGCTCTTGCTTTCTCAAAGCTCATTGAGTCCAACCGTTAATTCACTTTCACAAGGTCACCACTAAGCCTTGTCCCTAAGCTGCAGATCTACATGACTTTTAAGCGTGTCCAGAAATGGCAATTGAACTCCCACTCTGGGCAGCCTGTTTCAAAGCCTGATGACTCTCTTCACTAAGAAGTTTTTCCTGATGTCCAATCTGCAGTTCCCCGTGTGACTTAAAATCCACATACCTGTCTAGTGCACAGGAGCTAAAGCTGCAATTACTTCTGCTCTTTCTTGAGTTCTTACAGAAAGCTGCTTCTTATGTTAAGATCAAGCAAAAAAATAGAGGATTACCACACTCCTTGTTCCTCATAGCCCATGGATCACATAAGGCTTTGCTTTGGCATGTTCACTGGAGCTGAAATCTGTTGTTTGAATTTTCTGTGGAGTGTAAAGACTGGTTGGGTCAGCTGGTTTCTCCCACCTCAGCAACCTCGAGCACTTGTCTCCCAGCGGTCTGCCATAAGAATCCGCTGACCATCTCTCAATTCTTCCCGCACAGCTGCAAAATCCATTAGAATGTTTTAGTGCTGACAGGCAGAAATGCTGTAAAAATGCAAATTTTCTTTGCTGGAGGACAAGATGCCAAAAATTGCTTTTTAAAAATGTTTATCTGCTGAATAAGGGGTTGGGGGACTTTGATGCGGCTGGAACACAGAGTTTTAAGCAATTGGGGAGAAGCTTGTATTGTCAATGTGATCACTAGAATGTTGGCTCTTGAGTCAGCTCAGGACTTGGGCGCAGCATTCACTTGCGTTGCATAGTTCTTTTTCATAGAAAATAATGGGCTAAAATGTGGTGCTCGGTGCACAAAGGAATAACTGATTTGTAGGTTCCAAAACACCATTCTGTCTTCACCTGCCTAGATACTGTAGTTGGAAGTTCTATAGAAAAGCCAAAAGGAGCGGTCAGTTTTTGTTCAGCAGATATTAGAACTTCTTGTGCGCATTGACATGTCTGTGGCCAAACATGAAGAACAGAGTTATGCCATGATAGTTTTTGATAGAGTAGTTGATGTCTTCTGCCTACAAAAATTGGTTTATTTCTTTTACAATTGTTCCCTTCTGGAATTCTTTGAAGGGAAACAACTGAAAAGCCCAAGGTCAACCAAATGTAGCCGAATTTAGTCTTAATATCTTCCCAACTATAGAATAAACCAATGTGAAAACTGAAAAAATAATCCCTATTCTTTAACTTGTGCACAGAATCACAGAACATTAGGGATTGGAAGGAACCTCGAAACACCATCAAGTCCAATCCCCCTGCCACAGAGGATCACCTTGATCCAGTCACACAGGAACACATCCAGGCAGGTTTTAAATATGTCCGGAGTAGGAGACTCCACAACCCCCCTGGGCAGCCCCCTCCAGGGCTCTGTCACCCTCACTGGGAAGAAGGTCCTTCTCATATTGATGTGGAACCTCCTGTGTTCCTGCAGACACCCATTGCCCCTTGTCCTATCAGTAGATGACACTGAGCAGAGCCTGGCTCCATCCTCCTCACACCCACCCTTCACATATTTATAGACATTAATGAGGTCACCCCTCAGTCTCCTTTTCTCCGAGCTCAAGAGACCCAGCTCCCTCAACCTTTCCTCATAAGGGAGGTGTTCCACTCCCTTCATCATCCTTGTGGCTCTAAGCTGCAGTCTCTCCAGCAGTTCTGTGTCCTTGACCTGAGGGGCCCAGAACTGGACACAGTATTCCAGATGCAGACTCAGGGTTAGTTGTTTTGGTAATGGAGAGGAGGGAGTGTTCAGTTTAGATTTATTATGGTGTCAACAAAGCTGCTTAATTTTTTTAAGCAGTATTTCAAAATAATTTGAGAGGGGTTTTTTTACAGCAAATGACTTTATTGTTTAAATTTTCATTTTAGTTGTGTAATTTTATGTATTTGATTTATAGCTTACAATCACAGGAAGTGCTTGACTTTCATAACTAGTCCCACTTCCTCAGGCAGTCTGTTGCAGTGCATTTCTTTGGCTTTTGGGTGGATGCTTTAAAGCAGAATTCTTTTTCCATGATACCATATTGTTGTGGCTCACTGATGTTTTATAGCAGTGCCGTAATTATGTCACTGTTGCTTCTTGTTTTCAGTAGCTGAAATGACAGGATAGAATAATGAGTACGTTCTTCATGTTTCAACCAAGTGATTTGCTTTAATTTTGCTTTGCGGGGGGAGTGTGTATTCCAGTTCACAGGCTCTAGGGCTGGAAACTTGGCTAAAATTTACCTCTAAATTATAAGATAGGGAAGTTACATTGTTGTTTTAAATAACAAATGTATGTCTTCTTCCACAAAAGCTCTCAAAATTGTAATTGCTGTGCAATTATTAAATACCGAATTAAAATTCAGCAGTAATGAAGGACTGTCAATACTTCCAATCAACAACCATTTAAACTTGCCTGTTAGCATAGTTCTCTTGCAGCTTTCTTTCCTTGCACATTAAAACATTAGTGATTATTCCACGCACTGATTATATATTCTGATTTTATATGCCAAAACTCATGAGGCACAAAAAATTGCTGAGCCAGAATTAACTAATGTTGAGTATTAATGAGATCAAACAGACAATTAATGGGTTTGAGAAGTGAACTACTGAATCCCTGACGTGTAGGCATTTTTGGAGGTTATTTAAAATGAATAAGTTAGTGCTGAGCTGTGTTTCAGCTCAGCTGGTGGGGATTTTCTATCCATTGTCTCCCTCCTCAGGTGAGGGAAACGAGGGGATCCATGGAAGTGTGAACAGTTGTCTTGCACCTGGGAGGCAAGGAGGTTACTCATCAATTCTGACAGAAGCTTTTGTTTCCCAGTGGACAAATAGGAGAGAGAAAGTGCTTATATTTTATTACCTTCCCTTTTTTGCATCACCATTACTATAAACCTCTTCAGAGGATCAGTTAATGGGGCTATGTTTTCAATGTGTTGTGCACAACATCAGCTATTTGTGTATTTATTTGGAGTCTCTGGGACCTCAGGACAGAGATGTGCTTGAACACCTCAGAGAAGTATAACTTTCACATCAATATCTTGTTTTCAAAACATTTTCCTCCTTCTGTAATGGTAGTCCAGAAGATAAATTTTGGAAAATTGTGCTAGGAGGTGGGAGGAGTCAACTCTGAATTGTAGGTTATTTGCTGAGGGTCTAGGTGTTTATACTACTGAGTCAGAAACAGTAAATTAATCTGGTTGTAGCCTATTGAATTTATCTGTCCTTACATCTGTCTTTACGTAGACCTGGTATTGTCTGTAATAGATCATTGTCCAAGATGTGTTAGAAGCTGCACAAAACCATGAGATGACACAGTCTGTACCTGAAGAAATTTAGTCTTGTGCTCGTGAGAGCATTAGATCTAATAACCTTTCATTAAATCTCTAAAGCAGCCACCAGAGGAATCGCACAGGGGTGAGTGGAACTCCTGAGATGATTCCTATCTCAAGGGCAAAGCAATTCCTATCTCAAATTATTGCTGGGTTTCCATCAGATGTTTCTGTCCTACCTTGGGAAAATTTCAGCAATGTAAACCTGTCAATCTTTATTCTTCTAGTAAGCCTAGGTAAATTGTTTACTGTAAGGTGCTGGAGGAAGTACTTTATGATAAATACTAGAAACAGAATAAGAAGAGAATGAGTGGTAGTTTTACCTTTTATGGGCGCTGCAGGCAATTGTCTTGTATAAATGAAGATAATAGAACATCTAGTGTTTCTCTGTCCTTGAAGCTATTTTTATAGAGAGATTTCTACCTGCAAATGCCCAGAAGTCTTTATAAGCACACCTGCTTCAATACTTTAGGGAATCCTTTTGTTTTACTAGTTAGTTTCTTTGAAGTAAGCTTAACTTTTGGGTTTATGTATTTACCTTTCTTGTCTAGTTAGTTCTGGTCTATAATAATTTCATGCATCATTGCCATTTATTGGGTTTTCCATATCTCATCTGTACTGCTTTTCTATTTATTATTAATTCACTCATTGTACTGCATGGTTAAGTCAAGTAAAATTATTTTTGTCTGCTGTGATGAAAACCTTTGGGATAAAGGGCTTCAAGCTTTATGCTTTGCAGGTAGTCCCTGTAAGTCAATAGATATATTATTTTAAATAAATATATAAGCTGGTAAATTCAATTTCCATGTAAAAAATCATGGATGAAAGATCAACAAAAGGGAAAGCAATGGTGGATACTGTAAAATCATGATACTGTAAATCATGAATAGTGCTTTTCAAAAGCCAGTGATCTTTAACATCAGTGTAGTTTGAGACTGCAACTACTGTATTTCATGCACAAAACATTGGCAATATTAGGAAGAACCTGGGGATTCCCCAAAAGAATTGGGTAATATAGAAGACAAGGTGATCTTGTGAACAATTTAAGGGAAGTTACTTTATACTACAAAGCATGTAAATTAGTTCCTTGCAGATGAAAAGCAAGAATGGGTGTAACAAATGAAAAACTGGACCAAACTCCATGTGCTATGTGTTCAGTACATTAACAGTCAATTGGAGTCAATTCAGTAAATTAAATTTTTTTTTTTACTTAAGTGAAAGATTTCTTTGGTTCTTGCCATCATCTCATATGATGTTAATTCTACCTGGTAGAGAGATTTCAGTGTCTCAGCTGATTAGTGATAGCTGTTAGCAATTGCTAGTTCTCAGCTTTATTTTGCTTATTGGACCTTAAAGGTGTTACACTCAAATTTTAAAAAATTATTTCAAAACAGAATTAAATTACCTGGGTTATTTTTAACAGGTATGCTAACATTGTGGTTCAGTTTAAGCACAGCTAGAAATCTAAAGCAAAGACTCAAGCAAAACCACATTTTTAAAATTTCTTAATTCCAGAAGGGTCTTGACACATATTTTGTCTGTCCTCTTCAATTGTATTCTATTTTTTTCTTTTATAAGGGATTTGTCATTGATTAGTAATGACACCAGCTAGTTTTATACAACAGCATCAACAGCCTTCAGTTTAGAATCTTATTTATTGTTGATAAGGATTATTTTTGGTGTGAGTCTGAATATGTAACAGTAGAAGGAAAAATTGGTATTGAGCTGGCCTGACCTGCATAACTCGAGAAAATGCCCAAGTCTACATCAAGAGTATGAGAAGTCCTAAGAAAATCAATGAGGCTACTTAAAAGCTCAATGCTAAGTTCCACTTTATATGTTGGGGGGTTTTTTCGGGAACAGAGGCAAATATCAGAGAATCACAAAATTGTTTTGATTGGGCAAAAAATCTCTAAGCTCATCAAATCCAGCCACTAACCCAACTGTCTCAAGGCCACTGCTAAACCACATCCCTAAGCTTGAGATCTGCATGACTTTTGAGGACATCCAGGTATCACTTACGCCAGTGCAAATAAATTAAGATCTTTCGTGTGTCTTTGTTTCTTTCCCATGTTTGTGCCTCTCTTTCATTTGCTACTTTCTTTGTCTGCTTAGTTCCGGTATTAAAATGGTTGTGATAGGGTGGATTGAACTTCTCCCTAAGGTTCAGAGTCTCTTTGGTATGGGGAAAGTGCTGGCTCAGTAGGTTGAAATGACATTGTAAAACATCTAGTAAAATCTTTCCATCTTTCAGATGCAGTTTTACCTTTGACATTTAATTTTATTACCTAAAATACATGTTCACAGGTTTCAACTTTAGTTGACTTGTGTTTTTGTACAGGGAGCTTCTTTTGAAGCGTGTCTGTGGTACGACACAAATACTGTGTTGCTCATCATTTGAGTGAAGTTATAGCAGTAGTATTTCACGTTTGGTAGGTTCTTTCTGAAGATCATATTATGAGAGTGAAAAAATGATCTTTTCTTATGTAACAACCCATGAGGCAGTCCAAAGAGTCCTAGTTATTTATCCACAGGCCCAGAGAACTACATCTAATCCTCAACTGGTGAAAACCCAATATCGTTCCATTTACGTAACTGCTGTCTGAAATGCTTATTTTCTAATGTTATACCAACTGAGAATCTGGCACATAAAATCTGCCAGGCTTGATGTATGCATGATGAGTGTCTGCACACTATATTTGGCTTGTAGACATCATAAGAAGTGGGCACAAAAAGAATTATGTGGGAATAGCAATAACAAAGTGATCTCTGAGTTGGTTATGGAAAATACAAAAATGCCTAAGTGAAGTGAGTTAAAATCTGTGTTTGTGTGTGGTTAGTCTAATTTAATCGTCCCTGCAGACAAAAAGAAAAATTTGAAAGAAGCTTTAGTGCAAAGAAGGGGCAGCCATCAAAAGGGAAAGCTGAAAGGCAACCTCTCATTTCAGTCATTAGATGAAACACTGATGGCTGGAGTAGAGTGAACACTTGAAGCTGAGAGGGCTGTTTGTTCCCACTCCTGTGCCATGATTATTTCCTGCAGCTGTATGTTAAATAGGATCAGGGCACTTACCTGGCTGAAAGGGAGTGTCATAGACTCACATAATTGTTTTTGTTGGAAAAGACCTTTAAGCTCATGAGTCCAACTACTAACTCAACTGTGCCAAGCCTACTGCTAAACCATGCCCCTAAGCTCCAGACCTATGTGACTTTGAAACACATCCACGGATGGTGATTCAATCTCCTCCAAGGCCTGATGACCTTTTCTAATAAGTTTTCCTCATGCCTAACCTAAATTTCCCTTGGTGCAGCTTGAGGCCATATCCTCTTGTCGTATCGCTTGTTACTTGGGAGAAGACACCAATCTCCACCTCTCTACAGCCTCCTTTCAGGTAGCAGCAGAACTATAGATTTTAAATTTAATAAAAATAAAGTTTATTCAAGAGACACACATTCTATGCCTATTTTCACTGGCCTATCCCCTCTTCTATTCTAGTTAATGCAGACTTTAATTTAGAGTATCTCTGTTTCCTTCAGAAGAAAAAAATTGGTGTGAGTTTAGAAACAAAACTTCTCCCTTTCTGACCAAAGAACTGTCAAAGATGAAGCATCCTTTGACTGTTACAGAACTCACTTGGAACTGCTAAATGCAAGTCATGTAGCGGAGCTCAAAAGAGTCTTATTATTGAGGTCAAGATCTGTTCTTTGGTAGATATTAAATACCATTAACATTATTTCTGTTAGAGAAGCTGGAATCTTAGCTCGCTCTGTCTATAAAAACTCCACATTCTTTAACTCTGCTTTCAGGTTTCTCAGTGTGAGGAAGGTTTGAGAATACTCAGCTGTATAACTGAAGAATCTATGTTGGCACTCATCAGGTGAAATACTTAGAGCACCAGGAAATTGGGGAAGGGAAAGACATCCAATAGACCTAAGTTTATCTGAGAATGAGCACAGGAAAAGTCTGTTTTGATCACCACGCTGCATTTGTTCTGCTTTGCCTTGTCCGTATGCCATTTTTGCAGCATAACTTACATCACCATGCCTCATCTTCTTCAAGGTCCGTGGACGACCTTTTCTCTTGTAAGTTTTTGTAATGCTGTATTTGTAAAACCCCTTTGGGGATCATGTTGCGAGGAAAATGAGAGCTTAATTTAGTGTTATTGATGGAATTGGGGCTTGCGACTCAAACTTCTGCACGCAAGGTTTAACAAAACTCTTGACTAAGCTCTGGAACTTTGTGACCAAAAAAAAAGGGAAACATTCTGAAGGCAAAACTTCTTTACCAAGAGTCACCTTGTCCCTGACAGGGACCTGTCTAAGAAAGAGATGCATTTGCTTTTGTTCAGGAAATTTGCCTTGCTGCTTTCTTTGACTGAGTAAATGGTTTTAACCTGTGAAACAGAAGGAAAAGCACTTCTTTGCACATCCTGCCGCTATCCGTATTCTTGATGGTATCTCTAGAGCCATGCTAGGTTGAATGTTTTAGGCATACTGTGAAGATATTAAAAGACTAAGTCATGCTTTTAACATTTCACAGTTAACTGAGTGGTGTTAAAACTGTTACTGTAATACAATTAGATTTAATGTTAATCAGGACTATGGTCAAAGTATGTTATGTATGGAGAATATCATCAGTAATTACAGCTTAGTGGTTATGTATGTTCTTTGGCAGACTTTAAGGAGTAGAGAATGCACTCAGATGCCTTGAAAAAGCAGCAGTGTCTGATCTGGTTTTGGGGGTGATGGGGTTAGAATTTTTGCCAGGCCAGAAGCATAAGGATGTGATAATTACCACAGGTTTACTTTATCCCAGCTCTTGCTGGGTTTTTCTTTACAGTAGTAAAAGCTACTAATTTTCATTATTTTCATGGGCTAACTTCACAAACATGTTTGATGGAGCATACTTTGAACTGTCCATTTACCACAATGGTTGTTTAGCTGCGTGGGTCCATGCTAACATACTTCGCAAGCGTTTGGACTACATAGACAATAAGACCAATGATCCTTCCAAAAAGAACAGGAAATTAAAGGGGCATATTTCTTCTTTTCTTAATTACTGGATCTCAGTTAGAGCCTTACACAGGTAAAAGGAGAAAAATTAGGTAGCCTGGAGCAGTTGGAAAGGAAGAACTCATATGTAGAGATTGCAGTGTAATAAAATGTCAGCTGTAAAAGCAGACATAAGAGAACACTAGGGAGTAAAGGTGTTGCCAAATTGCTTAGAGAGAAGAAGAAATTGAATGCAAAGATGAGAGTGGCAAAGCAAGACAAAACTGTTTTATTCTTCTCTTCCTCACCTTCAGCACTGATTCCCACTTGTCTGTGTTACAAGAAACTTTTTGTATTTAAGCTAATTTTTCAGAGCTTCAACAGCTTAATAAGCTTTGCTCATGAGCAGTAGGTCATTTCCTTATTTTATTGTTTTAGGAAATGTGGAGTGTGACAGTCAGCAACCTCAAAGTGAGTTGTGGGGTGGCACAGTGCTGAGAGCCTCTGGGAGCAGATGCTGAGCCACAGGCCCCCAGACTTGACATTCTTTATAATTTGGAACTTTCTCATATAGAAAAGTGCTTTTGTTAAGTGGTTATATTTTCCTTATCTATTCTCAGGGTTGCTCTTGTGGAAAATATTCCTGAAGGGATCAACTATTCAGACAGTGCACCATCCCATTTGTCTCTTTTCCAAGGCTGGATGAATTTGCTTAATATGGCTGAAAAGTCTGTTGACATAGTATCTTCCCAGTGGGACCTCAATCACAGTCATCCATCAGCATGCCAGGTATGTTCTAGCCTTTCCAAAGGGTGGGACTGTAACAACCCATTCCTATTATTTCCCTATGACTTTTTTAGGGCAACAATCCTTCCCTGTAGCAGACCTATTAGTTATGGTAGTCTAAAAGACCACCTCCTTATGGTGATTCTCCTGCTGGTATAGTTTTCTGAGATTGGTGGCACACTTGGACTAAGTAACACAGTCAGTGCTTATTCATATCGCTTCCATCATTTAGGAAAGGGGATCATTGTGTAATCTTAAGAAACATGCAAAGTTGAGCCTATGTAAACACACCCATAACTGAGAAACATCCATAACTCTACACATTTATTTTCTGTTTGGTACCGCTGATGAGGCAAAAACCAATCATGTGGATTAATTCTGCAGCCAAGTAGGTGGACAGAATTGCGCTTATAAAGAGCAGTAACACATCAGATGGTGTTTCATCTCTTTACTCTTCAAGTCATGTATTTCTGTTGAAAGAGGCTGTAGCCTAGCTGAATGGCACGACATTCACTTCTCTTCAGAAAAAAATCTACTGTGTGCTCATTTGAAAGAGGTGGGCAGCCAAATGGAAAATGTAGTGCGAACCCATCCTTTCAGACTGCTTATAAAAATTAGAATATGGTTAGTGAATAAATTGATGGAGCATCAAAATATTGAGGGGTTTGCACTGTGTAACTATGCAGTGAAGCTTTATTTAAATGTATCGCCTAAGAAACTTCAAACCTGTGTGCTGTTATTCAGGCAGATGAATTCAAAGTGAAGAGCGCCTTAGATGTTGTTAGGACGTGCTTAAACTGAAAGAGGCGTGAAACTTTTAGGACTGTCTAGGCTCAAAAAAAAATGTCATTTACTTCATAACCAGCAGAGCCTAACAAATTCCAAAAATAGCAGACTGGAAACCTGGATTTCAGTAGTTAATGATCAACTCCATTCCTTGTTCCACATTCTCATGCAAAGTAAAAACTGCTCAAATATTGCTCAATGTCAGAGGAAGGAAAAGGAGACATGTAAGAAGTGGATTTACTGTTTCATCCACAAATGCACCAGAAAAAAAAAGAATTTCATAACATTCTGGTTATCTATTTCTGCCTCCTACTAGTCTTACAAAAGTGAGTAATTACTTCTGTTTAAAGGCAATTAACATTCCAGTCGTTTCCTCATTTGTATAGCAGTGTGCACGGAACAGCTGATAGATCTTTCTGTCAGCCTTGTCTGTTCATGCTAAAACAATAGACTGTCGTTGTCCAGACTAATTGCTAAAGAAACTGCCCAGAGGCAGCATTTCCTGGCAAATCGCTGCCCCAGAGAATGTACACAAGGCATAGAGTGTGAGCAGGAAGGGGGGGAAAGCATCTACTTCCTACATAGATTCACTAAGGTAAGAAAAGACCTCCACTATCACCAATACTGACATCAACCAAACCCCACCCTGCCCACTAAACCATGTTTCCAAGTGCCACATCCACACAGGGGTTTTTTTGAACCCCTGCAGGGATGGTGACTCCACCACCTCCCTGGACAGCCAACTCTGGTACCTGACAACCGTTTCAGTGAAACATTTCCCTTTTCTTGTGTTTTCTTCCCTCCTTTACACTTGTAAAAGGCAAATGACATTTCAGAGGAGCTTTGATAGTTGTAATCCAGTAGTTTCCTGAAGTAGAAGTCAAATGTCCTTTGCAACTTGAGGTCAGGGAAGTTTGCCCCAAATATTAGAAGTGCTGTGAAAGGTGAGGGAGGTGCAGAACTCGGAGATATTGAACACCATACTGAGTTCTTGTTGCTCCTTGATTCTTGTTTTATCAGGAAGGACATAACCATTTTCTGTAAAATATTAATATATAAAATTGCAGAACTTCCTGCTGTATTCTTCTTTGGTTCTCCGTGTGGGTATGGTACCTAGTGTTCTTGACAGCTGCCTGTCTGTGTTTTGTTGTTATAAATTCAAACGAACAGTTGTTGCTGACTGAGCTGTCCAGGTCCAGCTACTGTGCTCAGCCATTCCAGCTCATGAATCTTACTAAACTTGAGACTCCCAATGCAAGTACAAGATGCTACCATGATTCATGAGCTTCTATGGCTTAAGTGGTCAAATAAATATTTGTCAAAATACTGATTAGGCACTGGAACATGTTGCCCAGAGCAGTTGTGGCTGCTCCATCATCCCTGGAAATGTTCAAGGTGAGGCTGGATGGGTCTCTAGTCTGGTAAGTGTCCCTGCTCCTGGCAGGGGGTTGGAACTAGATGATCCCTGAAGTCCTTTCCAGCCTCAACCATTTTATGAGACTTATTCAGAAGAAAATTACGTGTTCTAGTGACATTGTATCATCACCTGTGCATTTTCAAGACAGCAGGGCTGTTGTCATGTAGAGGCTTTGAGTTTTTTGCAGAAGGTAAGCACGTGACTCCTGTGGCAATCTGGTGTTTAGAGGTATCAGAGGACAGTGGCAATTTTCATTCATCTGCAGTGAAGAGGGAGGTGAAAATAAGGTCATGCTGATGTAGTCCTTTCACAATTCATTTCCTCTGGCTCATCTCAAGTTTAGAAACTTTATTTTAGAGTGTGCTTTTAGAGTCACAGCAAGTCCTTCCTCACAAATTTCATTCTGTTACACAGATAACTAATGGCTTATTGGTATTGGCCTAAGTGAGCGCAGGTCTCCCTGGACAGCTATTGGGATAACCATAGATCAGCCCAATGGATCAGCAGGCTAGATCTGCGTTTGATTAATACAATCATGGCAAAATACAGGTGCTTCTGTTTCTATTTACCGACCTGTTGTGCAGGTCCCAAATGACTTGATGGGAGAAGACTCGCACACCATTTGATACTGTCGCCCTCCCTGGTCGTGTTTAAAAGTCATGAAGATCTGGAGATTAGGGATGCAGTTTAGCAGTGGCCTTGGGACAGTTGGCTTAACGGTTGGACTCAATCTTATTCTTCTGATTTTTTTTTTTTTTTCTGAAATATTTTCAGCTTTAAAGTAAGAGTTTGATTCAGTTTTTTAAATAAAAGCACATGCCATCCCTTTTCATTAGCTGGTTACCGGAAGAATTTGAGGAGAGTGTTTGAGTTTCTCTGCTTTGCCTTAAATGGCAGAGGTGAGTTAGGATTTCTCGATTTATTTGCTCTATTGTTCTCTACCAGCGTGCTTCGATTTTTAGTGATGTTTTATAGAATCACAGAACCATTTAGGCTGGAAAAGGCCTTTGAGATCATTGAGCACAACCGTTATCAGAGACAGGCTGCTCTCCTTGTCCCTGGTGGGCACTGCCTGGAGCCAAGGTCTGAGCAATTAAAATCAGATGCATGTTTGTATAGGCTGATCATAATGCAGTGCAATTAACTTGTTTAGAAATGAGTTTGCTCTTTGTGCTGAAGGGAATCTGCTGGGCTTTAGTCTGTGGATGCTACTGCTCGGTACTTGATAGTGCTTGTGGAGTTTTTGTTTTTTTTTAAGGATATACTCTGCATTTTGGCAATTAAGTTTAATCCAAATCAACTTCCTCCATGATTATAGATAGAATTATAGATATGCCCAGAGACTTGATCGTAGGATCACTTTATAAAATATTAGTAGAATTATATAGAATAAATCCAAAATGAAATTCTGGAAGTAACCAGTTTTACTTCTGTCTATACTGTAGGAACTGAAGTTACTGAAGAGTGCAATAATTCAGATTTTGGGTACTTGAGTAAATACATGGTGTTTGTGTTCATCTCTCCCCTATTTTATTATTAGTGAGAAGCACATGCGGATAAAGTCAACAGCAGTCATGGGAAATCAGTCAGGCTAGATTCACTCTGCCTCTAGTGACTGCTAAGAAATCACTCTGGAGGCAATTTCAGAGCCTTTTAGTAACAAAGACTCTTTCACTGTTCACCAGGTGTCTGTAGCAGGTACAGTTAGGATTGATGTTTCAGATGAAGATAGTTTAAAGCTACCATGAGAATGTCAGTTTGTTCATATGATGAATACTACTTCTATCCTATTTTCTTGCTTCCAACAGATAGTTTGATTTTTGGGGGTTCTTTTGGTTTGTTAACCAGCCTAATGAAAAGTGTAAGAATATTTTATTTATTAGCATTTGCCTGCTACTATTTCTCAGTCCTCCCAAGATGAGTGTATAGAAATTCTTCTGATTCTTCACACAGCTACAGCAGCATCCTGGCATTCTCTCTCAAAGAGAATGTGATCTGAATGACAGCAGCAGGGTTTGTATTCAACAAACGTTTCAGAAGTGCTGACAGCAGTGACAAAACTCTCCCAACCTTAAGTCCTGCCTTTCTTTTTCTGTTCGTAGAACAAAACATTCTCTGTATTTCTGACATGTTTACTTGAGGTTTTACTGACTTTTAAGTTAATATTAATTGGGAAGAAGGTCAGGTTTGTCAACAATGAAAGAAGAATTTGTAGTACCTTACTTCAGTATGGTACGTACAGCTTTCTGAAAGCAAGTTGGGAGTTTTGCATGCTTGTTTAGTGTGTCTAGACTAAGCCTGAGTGAGTGTATCAACACCTGCTGAGGGGAGACATAGCGAGAGATGAGAATTTTTTCCAGTCCTGGCAATGGATGATGTTTTTCATATATCTGTGTAACCACAGAATCACAGAGCACTAGGGATTGGAAGGGAACTCGAAAGATCATCGAGTCCAATCCCCCTGCCACAACAGAACCACCTAGACCAAGTCACACAGGAACATACCTAGGTTTTAAACGTCTGCAGAGGAGACTCCAGAACCCCCCTGGGCAGCCCCTGCCAGTGCTCTGTCTCCCTCACTGGGAAGAAGTTCCTTCTGATATTGATGTGGAACCTCCTGTGTTCCAGCTCACACCCAGTGCCCCTTGTCCTATCATTAGATAGGTTGAGCAGAGCCTGGCTCCATCCTCCTGACCCCTTATCAACATGAATGAGGTCACCCCTCAGCCTCCTTTTCTCCAGGCTCAAGAGACCCAGCTTCCTCAGCCTTTCCTCATAAGGGAGGAGTATCCCTCCCTTCATCCTCTTTGTGGCTCTGTGCTGGACTCTTTCCAGTAGTTTGTCTCCTTCTTGAACTGAGGGCCCTAGAACTGGACACAATATTCCATGCATGTTTGTGTTGAGTGCTCTGCTACTCTTAACTATCACTACCTAGAGGTGCTTTAAACATTTTATGTATTTGAGGTTTTACCATTTATGAACATAACTGGACAAAAAAGAATGTTCTAAATGCATCACTTATGGGGTCCCTGATGGAATAAGAGATGTATTTTCAGATCAGATGTCTTCAGCAGAATGTAGGCTGCACTCCAAGTGACCTATTTACCCATAACATAAGCCATTTTTTGGCACCAGGGTTGGTGAGAGTAGGAAACAACCTATAAACATGTTGTACTGTGTGAGTCTAACACAAGAACACATTCTCTTCCTTGCACTTTTAATCCTAATTGAACCTGTAATTATTTAGAAGTGATTTAATGTCAAAATATGTTTATGAAGGATGAAAAAACTGGACGCTTTCTCCTCTGCCTGTCACCCATCATTAAAAATACTGTACTGTCTGGGAAAAGACAGAAGCCAGTCTGTCAGTATATCTCCAGGAAGAAGTGGTTTGCCTTGCCTAACCTTTAGGGTAGATTTAACTATATCTAGGAACACCTTACTCCATTGCTATACAATGTGTTTTAGCTTTAACACATATTTATTTTGTTGAGACACTGTTTGAAAAACTCTGTCTTACTTATCTTTTGCTTTCATGTTCTTCCCAGGGTCAGCGTCTGTTTGAAAAGTTGCTTGAACTGGCATCGCGGAATATTGAGATAAAACTAGTGAGCGACATACTGCCCGTGGAATCCAAGGTATTAAACGACTTGAAAACAAAGGGTAAGAGCAAGGTGTTTGTTGTTATGCTGTCGACTGCTGCATAATGTACCTTTTACTTAAAATACAGGCTCAGATGATGAATAAATGCATGCTATTGTACCTTTACCCTATATTCCTTCAGTTTTCTCTGGTTCATAGTTTCGTTCTTTGAGCATTAGCAGAATAAATCCATAAATCAACCTGTCTATGGTACTGATGATTCTGAAGCACTATCAATAGACCATCAAGTCAGATTTAGGCAACTGGGTAAGGCTTTGTCCTGCTATGTGTATACTCTAGGTTCCTGATTCCCTGATTGAGACTGAAAATCCCTATCCAAATTGGGATTACACAATGGCAGCACTTGCTTTTAAGCACATACTTAAAAGACAACTGGCTTCTTGTAAAGCCGTGTGGGAAAATAGCAAATAGAGTTTAGGAAATGCTGAAAGGATTGATCTTTCAGGTGTTGGAGATCTGATACTTTTCTCCTGAATAAGTGCATTAATTGTCTATATAACCTGGTAAAAAAAAAAGGTAGGATACATTTTTCAAAGGTGTGGAGAGTCCTTCTCTGGATCCCCATGCATCCCACCTGGGTTGCCACTATCCACTGAATCCAACTTGGACCACATCCTTCCCAACTGGAAATCATTAATGTTGTGGGTTAGAGACCCTGTATTTTAACCAAGAACTTTAGCTAAAGTTTCAGGCACAAAAGGAGTGTTTAACAAAACCACTGGGTGGTCCTGCTGTGGCAGGGGGATTGGACTGGATGATTTTTTTGAGGTCCCTTCCAATCCCTAAAGTTCTGTGATATTTTTCTGATATGCTGATGAAGAAGGTAGTATTTTTAGGTCTATGTCAATGAACTCTTTTGAAAAAGTGGTTTCTTTCCCTTGTGATTCTAACATCTCAAGTTCCCATGAGTGAGAGGAGATAAGAGAGAGGTCCTGTGCATTTAGCTTGATGTACCTGGAAATAACTAATCTGTCAATTACTGAAAATACTCGATATTGAAAAAATGCTTTTTCCAAAAAAATACAGAAGCAAAAATTTTAGCTGTGAAAAGAAGCAAGGTTTGTCATACTTAGAGCCCAGTTTCCTCTTCTTCCCATCTCTGAAGTGCTATAGAAAACAGTTTTGATAAACCTTTTCTGCCCTAGTGTCCTCCCTACATATCCTCCTTTTCCAACAGCCATCCCTACTGATAAACACAGAAGGTGGTTGACATTTTACTTCAGATCTGAGCTGCTGGAATAAAGTGTAACTCAGGTGGATGGAAGAGCAGAATTTAACCATTGAAAAATGGAAGACTGAAATGTAATTACTAATTTATAGTTGTGATGTTAGTGCAGATATCTAAGCTGGCTGTGAACCTACGGGTTTGCTGCTGCTGTTAAGGCTTTTTTTGTTGTGTCTCTGCTCTCCTGACTCTCTCAAGCTAGTTGTACAGCATTAGAGAAGCAGTCTAGAGATGCAGCATAAAGCATGGGGGTTGATATACTGGACCAACACGTAACACATCTAGAGCTGAGGTAACAGCAGCCTCTGAGTGCTGAGATAATGTACATTTGCTAATATTTGCCTCATTATGGCAATGTTATTTTTTTGCAAAATTAGGCACGTGAGAATGACAAAATACTATTCCCAGGACATGTGTTTATGATAGACTTTAATTACATTATCAGATGCTGTGTTTTGCATAAATACGTCTCTGCTACCTGCTCTAATCTTACCACATTAATCCCAATTTCTTCCTTTGTACTGAGTGAGAGAATCCATTGAACATCTAATGCCTAAGGCAGATGATGCTCATTCAGGGGATATCATTTCTGCTGGTAATGGCTAGAATCTTTTTTTTTTTAATCTTCATATTTAATGTATGCCTCCAGGCTTTTTTTAATTGCACATCTGCCAGATCCTGAGCTGGGTGTAGAATGATTAATTTCCTCATAGGCTTTTCTGTGCTGCTTCTCGCTGTGGTATCTGAGAGCTCTCCAAATACAGTATTAATGAGTTTCTTTTCACATCACTGTGAGGTGAGGTCCCTCACTGCTTCTGTCTCTCAGAGACAAGCAGTGATTATTAACAGCTGCACAAGCACCAGAAGCCAGATCTGAGTGTTTGTTTTCTGTAGTCGTAATTTAAAAAAAAATGTAATGGGAATTTTAGAAAAATATACCACATGTAAGTTCCCCCAGCTCATGCTGTCAAAAGTATTACTAAGCAGGCTCTAAACCGTGATGTTATTTTTATAGGCTCTTTTGTAATATGCAGTCTTAGGGTGGGATCTTGCCTCTCTATAACTATGTTATGTTCCACTTTCACATGTCTATGAACTCTATGTATATGTCTGTATGACCTTCTTCTGAAGGGTAGGTCTGTCTGTAGGTAACATTTGTCTCTCTGGATAAACAAACACATTCTTTACCATAGAATCACAGAATTGGGTAGGTTGGAAAAGTCCTTTAAACTCACAGTATCCAACTATTAACCCAACTGTTCCAAGGCCACTGCTAACCCATGTTCCTCATCTTCAGATCTACACAACTTTTAAACACATTATCCTCATTGTTATCCTACATGTCCCTCAATAGTAGTTTATGAATGTTTGTTTTCAAGGTTATTATTCTAGCCTTTTCTCAGCTGTGGTTTACTCTATTAGATTGAAAGATTTGTTGTAACCCTCCTATTCTTTGCACCTAATTGTGCACCAGCCTTTACTCCTCAGTAGCCCTTTAGTATGGCCTCCAGTTAGCAGGTTGTTGTATCATTCCTTACATGCACAAAATCCAAATCCCTTAACTAATTATGATCTGATTTCAGCTGACAATGTTAATGCTTTTTAAGATGGACTTCCTTTCTTCAACTTCGCTCCTTTCCAGCACTCCCCTTTTTTTTTTTTTTTTGCAAGGCATGTTGTTTGTTTGTCTGAGGCACATATGAAAAGAGGAGACTGTCTGTGTTATGAGATTTTAAAAGAGAAAACATTAAAAATTGTCTAACTCAACTGGACAGATGCATGATCCCAGCCTCCACTTCACCCTCCCTACATTGCCCCTGTCTTCTTCCTTGCACCAGTGATCATGTGGTAAGACATTTTGTGGGGGGATAATTTGGCTACAGACTATGTTTTGGCTGGCTTGTCATTTGTGTTAGAGGTCTGCATTGCCAAGTATGTGATCTCATGGGCGCAAATTCTGGGTGCAGCACAGGGAGGAAACACATAACTGGGGTTGGCAAGGAGACAGACCACTGATACTTGGTTTAGATAAGGTTACTCTGCCTGGCATCAGAGAGCTCAGAGTTCATGTAATGCCTAGAGGCTTTAGTAGTTTTGGATTTTCCTGTACTCCTGTTTTAATGAAATAGTTGCACCACAGTAGTGAATGTGAGTCATGTATGACATGGAATGTGTTTAGTTCCATATTTGCTCTGCTTCTGTTGGCACGCTTAAGGTGCTGAACAGTTATAGAGCTGTGATTCTTGTGGGACATGGGTTGTTCTTACCTATGGCCACAGTCATGTATGGGAAGACGATGCCATATTGTTAACACATTCCAGAAGAGCTGAAAAACTTGTCTTACACCATGGAAAAGACAGGAGATCATCTGGGAACACCACTCCAGTTTCTCCTTATGAAATAAGCTGTGAATGAAGCACTTCTAATCAAGAGCCTTGGGGGTACCGCAAACCCTAGGAAAGTGGACTGTGCCATTTGGGAGAAACTGGCATTTTCTGGGGAAAAATGTGAAGATATAGGAGTAAGAGACAGCATTCTTGATAAATTTCTCTGGGCCTAAAAGATATTTAGGCTGTAGGGAACTTGGGTCTTTTGTGCAAGCTATCAGTGAGGCAAACTATGATGACATTGATTTACATTCAGCCCAGAATATTTGGTTTAGTAGTAGAGAAAACGTTCCAAATATGGGAACAGTGGGCTGTGAGCAGATTATGAAAGAGCTGTCACTGTCATTTCTAAGAAGAAAGTAGAGAAGACCTTGTGAGGAGTGGCCTCATGAGTATTTGGCTCAGGTGCATGGGAGAAGTCTAGATTGGTTTAGAAGATGTTTTGAATAGTTACATAATGATTTGGAAGGAGAACACGAATGTATGTGTTTAAGGACATTCATCTCAACAAGAAGATTTGGGTTTTTTAATACTAAGAACAGTCATTCATTGACATTGATCAGCCTCCCAAGGATGTGGTAGTAATGGAGATGTGACTGGACACTTCACATAGATGATCTCATATAGCCTACTTTTTGAAGAAAGTATCGGGCCAGATCATCTGAAGACTCTTCTAAAAGCCCTTAATTCCTCTTCCTGTAAAAACACTGCAGAGACTAAAAAGAACATACACTCCATCCATACAATGGGAAGCTGGAATCCTGACGCTGGGCCTTGAAGAGATTTTGGCCTGTCCAGATGCCCAGTTTTTGCAGAGTGTACCATAAAAATATGCTCCATAGAAGCGTAAGGAGCACTCTTGAGAGCTCTTGAAGTTCATTTGATGGTTTCATGTAAGGCATTGAATGGAGTCGTAGCTCCATTTCTTTGTTAGTATTTCCTAGGCTGATTCTCCAAGATCATGTGAGAAGGAGGACCATGTGTTGGAGATGGGGATAAGCTCCTGCTCTTTTACCATTCAGCAGTACCAAAAATGGACTATTTTTTTTCCTGTGAGTTTTCAGTAACAAGTAAACAGGAATCTTTGAGTGGAGCAGTAGATTAGGGGTGAATCTTCTGAATGAAGCAAGTCACTTGGATCTCAGTTTCATAGAGTTAAAGAAAGATAGATGGCAACAGAGAGGAAGAAATTCCGCCTTCCATTCCTTTCAGATTTTAAACATAGGCAGAATTTTCAAAAAATATCAAAGTCATACCTTAAAATACGAGTGTTCCAAAGGCAGCTAATGAAAATTGTACTGGCATGCCCTTTGACATCTGTTTTCAAATTCATTTTTGTATTTTGATTTATTATGAATCAAGTCTTTTTTTATTAATATTTTATGTTCCTTAGGCACCTACAAAAGAGTAGATGCATGCTTTGATTTAGATTTTATTAGTTGCTGCTGGAGAGTATTTCCTCATATTTTCTCAACCACTTTCTGACTGTGACAAGCAGTGTTAAAGCCTGCTCCAAGATGAAAGATCTCACTGTGTTCTTTGTGTCTTAGAAGAATAACTTTGCGTAATAACTTTGGCAGAGTTCTACATAATGACAATTGCCAAAACTAGTTGCATCCCTTCTTAAAAGAGAAGTAGACACCAGAGATTCAAGTGTTTGAGCATCTATCTAACATCCAGACAACACCAACATGTAGAGACTCCCACTTGGTTGTTTTTTGGGCAAATATTTCTCTGTTCAGGCACCTAAACTCTCTTACACCAGTTTATGCTGCTAAGTGTACATGCATTCACTGACTGGAATCCAAATTCTGAAGTCAGACAGGGCCTTGGGTTGTACTGGCTATAATTGCACAGAGGGAGAGAGGAAAAAGCTTCACTTAAGCCAAAGACTCTGTACCCATCAGAGCCAGAAATGCAAGCAATAAATTCTAAGCTCTACAGTGTCCGTGTCTGTAGATTTAATGAATAGCTGTGCTGAGAGGAATGGCTGTGTTCCCAGGGACAGTCCCCTCCTATTGGGAACGTCTACTTTTGCATCATAAAATATCAGTCCTTTCCAAGATCCATAGTCATTGTTTCAAAGAGCCATAGGCAAGCACTTCAGCACTTTTTTCTTGACTAATTAAGGCTCTGTATGCTGTAAGGCACTTCTAGGATGCAAGGTGTTTAGTCAAAACAATATCATAATCTTCTGCTTTGAAATTGAAAAGATCTTTCACGGTAAATTGATCGGAATTTTAATAGATAATTCAGTTTGCAGATGTCCTTTCACCTGAGCCCATTACTAATGCCTGTGCATTCCTGGATTCGGCCGAAATGGGCAATTTGTATTTCATAACCCCCAGCACAGTCATGAGTGTGTGTGCTCCAGCCACATTATGAACATTCAAGCTGATTGTCTCTTCGAGTAGCTACTCAGGTTTGCAGCACAGGGATCTTCTCCAATATTGGTAGTTTACATGCTGAAGGATTCTTGCTGTGCGGGGCAGTTGTTGGTTTGAATCACTGTGGTTGGTTCAAACCACAAGTAAGCAGACAGAAAAGCAGCCAAGTCTAGGCAGGGGGGAGGTGTCGGATAGAATTTATCAAGCAATGGAGTAACTGGCAGAAACTCCTGGTAAGAAAAAGGGATGAGCTGACAGACCAACCCTCTCTTATAATTTTAACCTTTGCCCGCCCCCAGGACTGGGCCACTGGGAGAACTTCAAGCTAAATGCACTTTTCTTGATGAAAGCACAAGTCTAGACACTTGAAAGTCTGTGTAATTTTCAAACCATAAGAAGTTGCACTACCGAGGAACCTATAATGGTCAGCATTTGCAGAAATTATTTGTGACATTTAAAAAACACACGGAGAGCATGCAAGCTCCTACTTACAGTTAGTGGATGAGCTGGTAAGATCTGCCAGGGCCATCTCAGCTCAGAAATAATTTGTTAGGTAGCTGTGCTCCCTTTGAAGAAATTTTAGCGCTCCTTGTTTTCTCTAGTACATGAAGATACTGACACTGTCTCATCCTGAAGAGAGATGAAGGTGAATGGGTTCTACACTGGTCCAAAGAAAGCAGGTTACTTTTTTATCTTGTCCATTCATGTGGTTCCCATATGTCTCATGTCCACTTGAAGCCTGACTGTCTTCCTACAGCTGTGCCTTGGTCGATCTCAGCAGTCTGTAGATTGGTCTTCTATGCTTCTGGGGTCAGAAGCATAACAAATCAAACAAGTACATGATAATGTTCCCTTTACTCTCTATCCCTTTAGCAATTTGTAGGTCAGGAACTACCTTACCATGGAGTTCAGCAATCTGTTGTGGAGTTTGGATAATTTCTTTTAATTTGAAATGTATTTGTACTTTTTCATTGACAAAGCATGTGCACAGTAGGGTTGTGTTCTGCCGCTTCTATAGCTCTTTCCCACAATAATTCTTTACTGACTTGATTTGGTTTTTGCCTGATTTAAGCTTAGATTTGCCTGAGCTTAATTTTCCTTTTCTTTCTTTCTTTTCCTCTTTCTTCTTCTCACTTGGACTCAAA
Source organism: Phoeniculus purpureus (assembly GCA_028565055.1). Classification (NCBI taxonomy): domain Eukaryota; kingdom Metazoa; phylum Chordata; class Aves; order Bucerotiformes; family Phoeniculidae; genus Phoeniculus; species Phoeniculus purpureus. Next base: position 15,808 of record JAOXOE010039571.1, on the reverse strand, counting down.
TCTACTTTCTCTAACATTTTTCTTTAGCTTCTCCTTTAACTGTCCTTGCATAATCTCTTTGGAGAGGGACATTTAATGTTGCTAACCACATACATTTATGCTGAGCATCTATTAAAATCTTTTCAAGTATTGCCAGAAAACCAGGAATCTCTCTGGCCTTTGATTTTTCTCTTCACATACATCCTTCTGTCTGAAATTAAATGTTACCAGAACAAGCTTGTGGGATGGAGATGTTCTTGTTAAAAAAGATAGTTAGCTAGAGTACAACATGGTCATCCTTAACAGGGATAGTGGCAGCCTGAAGAAGTGCTATGCAGTACAAATCAAGAGTAGCTTCTCGGCTTGTTTGTGTTGTATAGACCAATTAGAGAAATAATTTACGGTACCTAAAATATAGCCTCTGTGTATCATGCTTGGTAGAGTTGGATTAATGGTTGCACTCGATCTTAAAGGTCTTTTCCAACCTAATTGGTTCTGTGATTATGTGGTTTTGTGCCATCAAGCTACTCGGTTACGATAGAGACTTTAGTTGAATATGACATAAGGTTCCTCCCACTGGACCCTACCAAATTCAACACATAGGGATCCTGAGGCTCATGTAAGCAGGCACAGGGCATTTTATTTCACCATCACTTTTGTTCTGTTGTCTTTCTCTCACTGAACACTTCAAGAGCTGCAGGATCTATTCTACACCACTTCTTCACAGTGAGGGTGACAGAGCACTGGAAGGGGCTGCCCATGGATGTTGTGGAGTCTCCTTCTCTGGAGATGTTTAAAACCCACCTGGATGTGTTCCTGTGTGACTTGGTCTAGGTGATCCTGCTCAGGCAGGGGGATTGGACTAGATGATCTTTCGAGGTCCCTTCCAATCCCTAATGTTCTGTGATTGTGTGATCTTCGTCTTCCTTTAAAAGAAGAGACTATAAAGGTGCCTTGTTCTTAAAAGACCCATGGTAAGAAACAAGAGTTCAGCCTCAGTTATTGTTTGGACTAAAAAGCAAGAAGAAATTCCCCAAGTCCCAATCTGCAACAGTCTTTGTCCACCTTTGGGTTGTATATCCTGGGTCAATACCTGCAGGAGTTCTAGCACATGCAAAATAAAATAAAACTGGGACCAACGTGGGTCCCTAATGCTGTGGTTAGCCCTAAAGCTCCTAAAATTACTTGTTTTTTCCTTTCCACAAACTTATTTGCAAAGGCTTGAGAACCTCTCCTCCTGCTTATGTAGTTAGTGAATAATATATGTTCCTGGAGTAATTGGAGAGTGGGAGAGTGACTGAATAACTGAGTGAATACATGTGATAAATGAAACAATGAGTGGGCAAGAGTGCGGTAATGAACTGAGGATGAAGTGGAAAAGATTGAATGAGAGGGAGGAAGAATGACCTGGGGGAAATGAAATACAAGGGAAGAATGAGTCAGATTATAGAGAAGGGCAGAAACAGAAAACTGAGTAATTGATTTAGGAAAAGATCAGAAAAGTGTTGGCAGAAGATGAAGCGTGTTCTGTGTGGGCTTGTGACAACATGGACAAAAGGAGGGAAAACAATTGGAGTTGTGGTAGGAATGATCTAAAAAACAAAAAAGGAAAAGAAAGAGGTAGAGAAAGATGCTGAAAGGTAAGTTACAAGAAGCAGGAAAAACTAACAGGCCAGGGTTACCTTTGGCTGTCCCTCTTCATTCCTTGTATGACCACAGCCAGGTCAGCTAGTTCTGTTGGTTTTTGGAAGCCTGGATGTTTTACTTCAGGGGCATCTCGGAGAACCACTTAATGAAAGTGCAGAAAAAACCATCAGTTCCGTTGTGAAGGTATTATAAAAGGAAAAAGCAGTAGCTTAGGACCAAATAATACTGCACCCTGAGGAGGCATGTTCTCACCTCTCTGTCAGCCCTGCACTGGGCTGTCTCACCTTCATAAATGAGTTTCTCCCTCACAGGAAGGAAAGCGATAGAGATATGGGTGTCTGAGGACCACACTTCGGGCATGTTGTTGCTAGTCAGCATATTTAGAAGTCACTGCTGCAAATACTGATGGGTTTAGAATATATAAATATGAGAAAGAAATCATGTTGCTAAGTTAAAAAGAGAGGTAGGAATTGTTGCTGAAATTTTTGGTAAGGCTTTAGTCTTCTGTATTTATAGAAGGTTGTGATTCTAATTCCTCATGTGTTCAGATGGAAAAAATCACAGAATTATTTAGGCTGGAAAAGACCCCTCAAGCTTACAGAGTCTAGCCATTAACCCAGCAGTCCCAAGCCCACCACTAAACCCTGTCCCTTGATCTCCAGATCTACATGACTTTGAAACACATCCAGGGATGGTGATTCAGCCCCTTCCCTGGGCAGCCTGTTCCAAGTCGTGATGACCCTTTCCACTAAGTAGTTTTCCCTAGTACCTAATCTTAACCAACCGCGAATTCTTTGATGTTTCATCTAAGATGTACATGATGAAATCTAGTGCTTCATAATCCAAGTGAAGTGTCTTTAAAGGGTGTTGGGTACGGAGTGTGTTAGTTTACTAAACTATTTTATTGAGAATAGCTTTCGAGGTCCCTTCCAGTCCCGAATGTTCTGTGATTCCGTGATTATAGTAACAGCACACGCAATTATAATTAGGCAAAAGAAAGCAAGCCACACTCCAACCCTATTACTGCTTTCTCTGATACCATCATAGTCTTCCTTTCAGCAGTAATATGCTTTGTTGCCGGCATCAACTAAGTAAGAAAATTACTTCTACCAATCTCCAAAGCAATCATTTTACAGCTTCATCTAGTAAATGAGCAGCCTGCTCTCCAATAATGAAGGGCAAAAAAAAATGTGGAAATTACTTTTTTTGTTGTTCTATCAAAATTTCTTGTCCACATTATCTTACAGACAGTACTGAATCATGAGACTCGCAAAGCTCTGATTTATACTTGGAAAATGCTATTTAGAGGAATGCTGAGTTCTGCTGAGGGGAAAGAATTGAGCTGATCATCAGTGCTCCAGTTATTCAAAGTTTTATTCAAAATAATCTATGGCTATTGATATGAACTACCTTAAATAGCAGAGAGAAGAGTAAAAATTTGTTTGAAGAACATTGATGTCAGACTCAAGTCAGTCATAAATGAGGATTTCTCTTATCTTTGCTGCATCAGGCAGAAAAACCTGCCAAGAGAGGCATGAAATGTTTTCTACTCCCAATAAAATTATTAGAGGAAAGGCAAAGCTTTTTGGATCTCTGAAAGTCGCAGTAAATTCTTGTGCACAGGCTTGGTTTTTGTTGTCATTAAAGACGGTCTAAAATGAGAATACTAAACCCTGTCAGACCTGCAGAAAGGGGTACCAGGCTTCAAACCCCATGTCTGAATACTGGTGTTTTTAACATGGGCTGCACTGTGTTTTGTGGTTTTCCTTACAGGGTCCTGTGCAACTGGATCTAGGGGATTCTGCTGTGGTGGGGGGATTGGATTGGATGACCTTTCGAGGCCCCTTCCAATCACTAATGTTCTGTGATTCTGTGATCTCAGTGCTTTATGGATGTATGGAAACACACTGGAGAAGGGGAGGCTGAGGGAACTAGGATTGTTTAGTCTGGAGAAGAGGCTGAGTGGGAAACCTTATTGCTCTCTACAGCTCCCTGAAAGGAGTTTGTAGTGAGGTGGAAGCTGATCTCTTCTCGCAAAAAACTAGCGATGGGACAAGAGAAATGGCCTCAGATTGCACCAGGGGAAGTTTAGATTGGATATCGGGAAACAACTTCTTTACTGAATAGTGGCCAATCATTATGACAGGCTGCTCACAGAAGTGGTGGAGTCCCCATCCCTGAAAGTGTTCAAAAATTGTGCAGACATGGGATGAAGGGACATAGTTCAGTGGGCTTGGTGGTGTTGGTTGACAGTTTGACTTGATCTTTGAGGTATTTACTAACCTTACTGATTCTATGAATCTGTCTTGCCAGTCAAACTGAAAAAGACATCAGCTTGCTGTGGAAAGTGGATTTACATCTTTGGAAGGGCCAGATAGTAATGTGAGTTTCTTTCTTGCTGCAGTCTGAAATGCTGTGCATAGGTCAGATGTGCCCCAACGTGATGAAAAAAAAATCTAGACTACCTGCTATTCATAGGGAAGCCCAAGTGGAATGTGCATGTGCGGTATCTGTTCTGTGGGTAAAGAGGAGACCTTTCATCTCTGTGCTGCTGTATTTTGTCATGGCTTGTCCCATCCTGTGATAAGACAGACCTTTGGCTTTCTGTCAGAGAGCAGGAAATTCAGTGTAGTTGGGGGGGCGATTATTGTGAAGAAATAGTCAAGCCTCTGCTTCATCTCTCCCGTGACTTGGGGTGCGAAGTGTTTCAGTTATATGGCCATTTTGTTTTCTGCTGAGTAAATCCAGAGGGCCCAGCAGGCAGCACAAAATGCATTGACGTGGGTGAGAGCTGCAACACTCCTACGCTGAACCCTCTCTGGGTACTTGGAGAAATCAGCATTTTGATTACTTGGACTAGCAACGAAGGCCAAGATTTGTCATCTTCAAAGCCACTGTAAGGGCGTATTTAGGTAAACGTTACCTTGGGAACTGACTACCTCCCCAAGATGTCATTGAAGTTACATAAGCAATTGAAATAAATTAATTCTGACCTTTCCTTTATTCTCAAGCATCTGCCACGCTGCACCAAACAAGCAACCCTGCACACGTGAGGATCCCCTGACGGGTCTTTTCTGGCTCTTCTGTGTCACTGTGGGACCTCTGCGTAAGCATGTGGGAAATGTCATCCCAAGCAAATGTCAGCTTTGTCCTCCTGCCTGCTTTGTTTGCATGAGGCAAATGGCTATAAAAGGCAAACACAGATCCTGTGGCTTGAGAGACCCTTATTTTGAGAGGAGCTGAAGAAATGAAAAACGGCAAAAACCCCAGTGGTTAGTGTAGAGGATATTTGTTCTCTCTGACTGTGCAGACAGAGCCTGACAGCACGTTGCAGACTGCTGGGGATGGAAGGGAACCAGGCAAGAAGCTGGCTCAATGCCTGGAGAAGTCAGCTGGCGGTGATGGAGTCTGACCTCTCCTCATACCTGCAACTCCACAGGGAGATCCTTGACTGCTGCCTGTTTGGTGAAGCTCTCTCATAGCAGCCTGTCTTCCAAGCTCCAGCCAGGTGTGGACACATGAGCCTGCTGGGGAATGTGCCAGAGGAGACGGCTGGTGGGAGTTGAGGGTGTTTTCTGTGTTTTATCTGAATCACCTACATCACAGCCCCAAGTACGTGATTTGCAATTCCAGTGGGTGCTGTGGGTACCGGTGTCTTTCCAGAGATGGACCAGAGGGATCCATGGGGCTGCAGTCACAGATTCCTCTCCTGTGCACCAATATTGGAAATGAGATTGTTAAGTCTTGAGAAAAGGAGGCTCAAGGAAGATCTTATTGCTACAACTACCTGAAAGGAGGTTGTAGAGAGGTAGAGATTGACCTTTTCATGTGAGTACCTAGCAATAGAATGAGAGGAAATGGCCTTAAGTTGCACTGCAGAACTTTGGATTGGATGATAGGCAAAACTTCTTCGATGAAAGAGTGATCAAGTCTTGTAACAGGCTGCTCAGGGAGATGGAGTCACCATCCCTGGAGGTGTTAAAAAAAGCTTGTAGACATGGCACTTTGGCACATATTTTAGTGGGCATGGTGGTGTTGGTTTGGCAGTTGTGTTTGATGATCTTTTCCAATCTTAATGATTGATTCTATGATTCCTCAAAATTATCTTTGTGTCGGTGACCTCAAATGCTGTAAAGTAAAGCAGTAAGAATTGAGAAACTGCACATGCATGTAGTCTATGCCTGACGGTACTTCGGGAGTGAGTGGGAATGTCATTCGGAAAGAAGACATTTCTCATGCAAGTAGTTTGAGTGCCACAGTTTAAGAGAGGCCAAAGCAGTGTAGACAGACGTTTTAGTGCAAAGGCCTCCTGGGGATTACCTGGGGTTGTAGAAACCCCAGTTTCTTTGAGTAAATATTATTTCACTTGTGTGTGTGTGTGTGTGTGTGTGTGTCAGTTATATGTGGAGCTGCTAAAGCAAAGGCAGTAAGCATTTTATTGTATCATGTTTGTCCTTTTTAAAAATTTTAATTACAGTGGACTCAGACTGATGAGCAGCAATGTCAGGATTTGGTCCTTGTAGTTTTTAAACAGGGGGTGGAGCAGGGTGTGAGGAGCAGAGGGTAGTTGAAGCAAACCAACTGGCTCAAAGTTAAGGTGTTACCATCAGAAGTTTCCCTGAAAGTCCTTGAGCGTTCTCTCTTCACGGCTGAATTGTTAATCCTTCTGGGGCCAGGCAGAATTTCACATTATGTTTCAAATCCAATATTCCATGAAGAGTGGAGAAACAGTAAATAGTTCAGTTTGTCTTCTAACTGTTCAGTGACACAGTAAAAATAACTTTCTTGTGAAGCTGTGCGTTCCCCTGCTTGAGCACTTGTCCTCCTCAGAGTGCTGTCAGGTCTAATGCTAATGAGGCTCCTGGAACAACTCCAGTCTCTGCAATCAGCTGAGAGGGGAAAAAAAAAGCATGAAAATTCCTGGGGAGCCAATCCTCTGCCTGGGGCACCTGTGTGTGCCAAATATGAGACACATTTGGGACCATGGGGTAGTAAAGGATCTTCTACTGATCTTTCTGAGTTAGCACGTGATGAGTAACTGCTTCTGTACTGATCTGAAAACTTGCCTTAGCTGAAAGAACACAGCAGGTCTATGGCACAATGGCCAGTGCCTTGCATGCTGTCTCCATCCATGTGGTAGCCCCCTAGAGAGGCCACGCAAGGTGTTGTGTAGGCTTTTCAAGCACCAGCCATGGTCAAGTGTGCATGCACTTGTCAGCTCTGTGGTTCATGGTTTGGACTGGTTAAGTCAGCTGTTGACTCTGGCTTGAGGCCACCCACCAGAAGTTATAGATCCAAGTGTATTTCTATGTGTGCCAAACGACTGTCAGCAGTGGGGTGAGACAGAGAGACCCTATGCTCACATTCTCAGGCTCCTTTCTGAAGATCTCATCACTTGGAGTATTTCCTTGGGAAATACTTAGGAAAAGAAGAAAAACTGTGCTGTGAGCAGAGCATATGGACATGGTGATGTTCAACCAAGTGACAACTGACAGGATAAGAGAAAATGCCCTCAGGTTGCCCTAATCAAGGTTTAGATTGGATATTAGGAAGGATTTATTTACTGCAAGGGTAATTAAGCATTGGAATGTATTCCCCAGGGCTGCAGGGGATTCTTCCTCCCTGGAGGTACTTATCATGTCGGCACAGTGCTTAGGGATATGGTTTAGTTGAGAGCTTGTTGGCATTGGCTCAATGGTTGAACTAGATGAACTTGAAGGTCTTTTCCAACCTGGGAAACTCTGTGATTCTATGAGGGAGACTGAAAGACCAGCAAGAACAGGTTAAGTAGAGGAGAGCAGCTGTTCTGTCTATGGCCTGCTTGATGGTGACATGGGGATCAGTGGCTGGAAGTTATGCAGTGCATTAGATGAGGTGCAGGAGTGTTTATCAGATTGAAACTGCAAATACCCAAGACAGCTGAAAGCAGTCACTGACCAAACTCTTAAACTAGCACTTCCTTGTACCCTGCTGCCCCTTCTTTGTGATCTCTCTACAACCTCCCCACTCTCTCACCCTACCAACAGCTCCAAGTAGCCTTTTCTGCCCCAGTGTTCTCCCCTTCCATCACTTGTTGTGGCTCTGCAGCCTTCACTTGACAAGCTGTGTTTCCCAAGAAGGGGAAGGAGATGCATTCAAAACCCCCTTCCCATCTCCTCCACCTTTACAACCCTGCCATTGTCCCTAGCAGGGTTAGCAGTGCTTGGCCTGGCTCAGTGACCCTTTCCTCCACAACACACAGTCCCAACACGTGCCATGTCATGTATCTTCATTTTTCTCCACCCTCTTTTCTGCTGCAGCCCTGCTACTGCTGTCAGGGCTAATGAGGTCAGGGCTCTTGGTGCTTCTTTCATCCTTGCTCAGCCGTCACTGCTGCCACAGCTTCCCTGATAGATACCTCCGCTGGGCTCTGACCTCCATCCGCAACTCCTTCCACTTCCCCATTTCTCTTTCTCGCTTGTTTTAAAAACACCATAGTGAAAGTTGTGAAGACAGAAGGCCAATTTTAGCTGAGGTACCGGCAAATGAAGCTTCTGTTCCTTGGGCGTTGTGTTTGCTAACTCCAGAGTGAGTTTAGCCTGGAACCAATGCTGAAACCTGTCATTGGCAGAATGTTCATTTGTTTTCAAGGCAGCTGTGATAATAGCAGCCCAAACAGTTGCTCTTTCCAGGTCTTCTTTACAAAAATGATTTCCTACGTTTGCCAGAGGCTCAGTGGTGTTGCCTCTGTACCAGGACAACTGGTGATATCCAAAACCTGGTCACAGGTTTTGGATCCAAAGCCTCCTGGATGCACTTTCTGCAGATTCTTGAGCACAGAAATGGTAAATGGCACTTGCATGTGCCATCCTTCTCTGGGATTGTTTTGGGAATTGGATTTCTTTTGGAAATGGAAGGTCAGTCTTTTTGCAACACTACAAACTGGGGTTTTTTTCCTCTGTTCTGAGACAAAGCAAGAGGCTAAGCAACAGCCTTGAACCTCCCATGAATGTGTTCCCATCATATGGAGAAGGTCCAGGCTCACAACAGCAGGGTCCCTTCTGTGCACCCCAGACTGCATCGGTCACCTTCTTACACAAAGAGCAAAACTTTTCCACCTAGAAGGAAAACTACTCAGAAACATCAGTTACTTGAAGCATCCTTTGCACTCCCGCATAGTTGTGGGGTTTTTCCTGCAGAAAGGACAATCTGGCCCGGCCTTCAGATTGCATGATTTTACAGGACAGGGAAATCCCCTTGAAGCTTCAGTGACAGTGCTGCTTTTCCCCAAAGATCTCACCCTGCCGTTTAACTTTCAACCAAACCAAATTGTCAGATTTTTTGTTTCTTAAGAACCTGCTATCTATATTATCAGTCAAACCTACACTTCCTGCCTTCTGGCTGAACTCAGCAGACCCAAAGCTTTGTGTAACTGAGAAGGAAGCACAATAAAGAGTTTCTGTTACGGCTTCATGTATTGATCACTCCAACTTAATTTCCTCATGGGACCTAGAGCACACTAGGGGTGATAGATTGTGTTGAAGGTGTGATAGAACTATTTTAGCAAAACATCTCAAGGGCTTCTGGAACAGAGGCAATTATCAATGCTGATGCATGTTTCCTTTCATCAGAAGTTAAGGGCTCATTAATAGGCTGCGCCGCAGCCATTGTTTGTAACACTGACTTTTTGTTAATTAACTTGGCGATACTGTTTCTTCAGCCATACGAGCAGGCAGTCTCCAGGAGGAAAACAAATTGAGTTTCAGGTTTTGATTTTGATGTTATGGCACTATGCCCTGCACTGCTGTATTTGCTATTTCGGTAATTAAAGCCTCAATTATGTTTTGTGCGCGATAGTCCCATCCCACTGCTCATGCCCACGTCTAAACTACTGACGAACACAAATCCTGGTGGTTTACAACTTTTAAAGTGTGTGTCTACAGCTGCTATTTTAACTGTATTACTGGTGAAACAGCCTCCTGCAGAAACTGGCAGTCAGCATGTTATATTTTTGGTATTCTGTATTTCAAAAATGTCTTCAAACTACGTCAGGCTTCCAGGTATGAGAAGGAAGCTCACCGTCATGTTCCTGCGTGACTCTCTAGGTGGTCCTGCTGTGGCAGGGGGATTGGACTAGATGATCTTCCGAGGTCCCTTCTAATCCCTGATGTTCTGTGATTCTGTGTTGCTTCCAGCTGTTTTACCTTCCTATACACCGCTCCCAACATTTCATTTATACCCTCTTTGATGCAGGTGTGCTCTGGCTGTTAAATTCTTGCAGCCATTTAATGTTGCAAATTAGATGCATGAAAAGAAAATACAATGGAACCAAACTGCAGCGTAAAACTTGACTTTACACCCCCTGGGCAGATAAGCAGCTGCGAGTTCAGCATCTTACAGGGTAGTTTTCCTTAGCTAGCAGGAGGAGTTGCCTGTGTTTTCTTTATTCATCAGAAAACAATTCAAACCATTTAACACCTGCTGTAGTGTTTACTGATCTCTTTTCCATTTCACACACATTGCCTTATTAATTAGCACCGTTCTGCTCGTTAATGCACGGTGGTTTGAAAGTCAGCAGCAACAGGAAGTGCCTTTGTTTCCAAGCACAGATAAATGGGTGATACTGAGAAAAAATTGGAAAGGCAACTGGGTTGCATCAAATGTAATTGTACAATGGACCAAATTCTGTGGCTTGCTCAAAATCCTGTGCTGCACGTTTGGTGCTTCACAACAAGTGGGATCTTTACCTGATTTTTCTTTATTACTTGATGTTTGAATTTCAAGAATCATTTGCTCAAGGGAGAGTTGCAGTTTTCATAATAAAAAAAAGAAACCAACCTTCAGCACTGGTAATTGTCTAAAATTGGGAGTCACATGTTTCTTAGGACAGAAAGAGGAAGTTGAGAGGTATCTCTTAGTTCCTTGGATACCCTGGAACTCTTTTGATGGTACTGAAGATCCCATGAATGTTTAATGAGAGATGGCTGGTGCCGTTGCTGCCCTCCAGGTTTGCTCTTTACTCCTCTTCTCCAGTTACTGCCATAACTGAAATGTGAAGACAAGTGGGCTAAATGGCTTCAGCAATCACTAATTCAGATTAATCACCTAATCCTATAAACACTCAAAGAACAATAATGATAGAAGAAATCCCCTAAAGTCAACTAGTATTAAATATATTCTGGATTTAGTCTTGCAAACACACTGATGACATGAAGCCAGTGTGCTCCATGACAAGTAGAGCTCTGGCAGGGGATTGGACTAGATGATCTCTTGAGATCCCTTCCAATCCCTAATGTTCTATGAATCTGTGAAAGAGGTTATAATGCATGGGAATGTTCCCTACACCTGCTTTTCTGGTACCTGTTGATTAAGGTTTTAAGCAGAGGGATGGGTACACTGTTTATCATTGATTTTAAACCTCAGTGGTATGACTGACTAAATCACCCACTAGTTTTTGGAGCTAAAAACCTTGAAATGTGAAGTTGTTCCATTTCTGAAATAATGTAAATTTTTATAATGTATGTTTTTATAAAGTGAACTAGGTCACAACTACTTTGTTATTTTCTCCTTAATTCTGTAGGTGCTGAAGTGCTGTACATGAACATGTCAGCGTATAACGAAGGTCGGCTCCAGTCATCTTTCTGGATAGTTGATAAGCAGCACGTGTACATTGGAAGTGCCAGCCTAGACTGGAGATCACTGGGACAGGTAATGTAACTGAAAAACTAATCCTATATACCATTTGAGACACTAGTGAGGAATAAAATTAACGTTTTCGAGCCAGCAAGTGACGACAGCTGTCTTTTCTGGTAATGTCGTAAGTACATGACTGTTGGACTTGGAGGTCTCTTCCAACTTTAATGTTTCTATGACTCTAAGTATCTCATGTTCCTTCTCATCTGCTGTTTGAATAAGGAAAAGCAAAATCTCAAAAGACTTCTAAGCAAATATTGAGTAATATCTTGAAATACCACCCTTGGAGAGTGAGTGATTTATGGGGCAGGAAGTTATGGTTTTGAAGGTTCTGAAGGTAGAGAGAATCGCATCGTTTGGTTCCTCATAAACCAAAACACTAAAGTCTGCCAGCAAACAGTGCTGAGGACTCTACAATCTATGACTGTATCGAAGTAATTAATCATTAATTAAGTTTATTTGCCTTCTTGTAGCTATATGTAGCTGCTGCTTCTTCCCGCAATGTCAGGATTATTAACAACTGTCTCCTTCATGTTTGCTGCATACAACTACGTGGGGATGCTGTTGGTCTTATTTTGGGAGTAGAACCTCTGTTTTTAGATCTCAGTAGCTGACAGGGATAAAGTAGCTGGCCTAGCCAGTTACTAGTTGCAGTAAAATTACTTCCTAATTGTGGGCAGAATCTCAGAACCAAGTGAATAATTATGAACACAGGTCAGAATGATTTTGTGAAGTAGAAAGTGTGTTGGTTGACAGTTTTACAATCTTGAGCTGAGGCTGAAAGTCTGAATAAAAAACAAATCAACACTTTCAGTAGAACAAATAAACATAGTTTTGCTGATTATTCATGTATTTAAAGGCATCTTTTTATGTTTATAAAGGATTGTGAAAACTGGCAGAAAAGAGGAAGTTGTTAGCAAACCAGAGAAAGTCTTGGCTGAGAGAACATCAGTTTTTAGTCAACGTAAGAACATACAGTTTGGGCTTTTGGACAGTTCAGAAATGAAATGTTTATGCTTTGTGCCTCGTGAGCTAAACTGTTCATATGTCATAACAAAATAGCTCTATGCAGAACTATTTATCTTAAAAATAGTTCGACTTTGAAGCCTCTTGCAATTGGGGTTTGGAGTACCAATGAAAACACTAAATGTGGAGAGGAGAAGCACATCGGCCACACAGATTATTATTTTATCATATTTAATGATTGTGGGTTTGATCTTGATCATGGATATTACAACTCCTTATGGGCTTTGGTCTTCTCACACCAAAGTAAATCTTAGCTCTTGTAATGTAGCTATATTAAACTTTGACAGCTCTTTGTGGGCCAGTATTTCAAATGTGATTTCTCACTGTTAATTTTATCTCTCTCTCTTCTGCATGTATTTGGATTTTTTTTCACCTTATTGTCATATAGGAGCATATTTTTATATGTAGTGATAAGACGCTCAGGAGAATTATCTCCACAGAGCAAAAAGACATCGCTCTGAATAGCAGTTAAAAAGAGCCTACGGAAACGAGATGCTTGGCTCCTATTGACATCAGATATGTGTGTAATTCCCTTACCCCAGAGTTACAGGTTCATAAATCAGGGCAACTGTCAGAGGGATCTGATATGCAGTCCTAAAGTAATAATCTGTCTCAAACTTTTCACAGAAGAGGTGAAACGAGAACAGAGCTCTGACGTTCTGTGCTTTCCTGGAGGAAAATGCAGAGGAGCTAATCAAAGCCCTCACTGGGGAAACATATCTCCCATGGGTTCTCATTACCAGAGTCCCAGTGTAGCTGCAAAGGTGGGAGCAAGTCTCCTCTCCTCTCAAAACAGCCTAAATGAGTAAGGACTGAGTTTAACTGGGAGCTAGAAGAGTAGATTGTGCAAGGTGTGTGCAGATCCATGGCCTTGCATTAGCACTGCCTGCAGTACTGGGGTTAGGCTTAGAACTCACTCCAGATGCCACAACATGTTTGCTGTTACAGCCTGGTTTACCTGCAGCGAAGAGATAGGTGAAAAGGCAGGCTGGGCTGCTGGTTAGCCCCAGATTATGATATCTTTACATGTCCATCCTACTTTTAGAGTCACAGAACTTGTGAGTACTGAATCAGCAAACCACTTGGGCCAGTACTCCTAGATCTTGACAGCAAATCCTGAGATAATATCTCTGCTGATCTAGAAACTTATGGCACTTTGGCATATCAAACACAGCAGTTTTCTTCACACTCATCAGTCACGCTGTATCTAATGATGTCTTGTTATTCCATTTCCCATGCAAATTACCTAACTGCATCCATAGCTAAAATGCAACAAAAAGCTTAAGATGTGAACTGTGTGTGGTTGTCACAGCTTCTCACGTGCTTTTCACGGTGATTTCTATGTGCAGATTTATTGCTTCCTCTGTACTCAACCTCTGTATATCTGCAAGTCACTAACTTGACAACTTGTACGGGAGAACCTACCTGCTTCACTGGTGAGGCAGCAGCACTAGCGGTGCAGAAGGTCTCTCTGGTATTTTACCCTGAGTTTCTAGAGCCTTCCTACCTCTGTGCTTCTGTGGCTTAAGATACAGCAGCTTGGCATGCTAATGCGTATTTATGCAGTGCTCCTGTGGTAGGTATAGGCATTTTTACTGCTGTTTTATCCACCTGCAAAGGGACCAAAATAAAAAGTCTGTTAGCAACATTCTTCTCTTGGGAGTCTCAGTCTAAAGCTGAAACAGTAAGTTTTAACAGCTCCTTAAAAAACATCTTGACTTTCACGCCCAGTGCTGTCAGCTTTGTTTCTACAGTCTTTCTGCAGAATTCCTCTCTACATTGATTAGCTGGACACCAGGAATCGATCTCATGTGAGGTTTCCTGAATTTTGACTTGCAACAAGAAGCAATACTAGTATTTCCTTGAAGGGTAGATTTTCTGCATCAAGGAGAGGTTTGTTTTTGTTTTTTTATGAGGAGTAGCCTTTAAAGTTGCAGATACCCTTGCGCCTTCACTGTCAAAAGGTTTAATATTTGCCAGAGTCTCAGCTTTTAAATTATGGGCCAGCCTGACAGCACATTACTTTTAAAGTAAAGCTGTATTTTTCAGTTAGGTTGCACATTTGCCAAAACCCTTAATAATGCTGGGTGAAATAGTTTGTGCCGGCTAGCTGCTTCAGTCTGAAATAGAATCCTAGAGGCAAATGACAAATAACTCTTTGGGCTCCATGGAAACAGAAATTCACAAAAACTAGATGTTTTTCAATTCATAGTGAAACACTTTAGTCTTTAGGTCTAGACTGTGTGGCAAGGACATACCTTTTTCTGTTGCTTGGGCACTATTTACAAGATATTGCCATCATGTTACCCACTCAAAATCCCAGTGTATGAACAGCTGGAGGTTTTAGCACTGTCTTAGGCAGGTGCCACTTTGTGACAGGTGAGCACAGGAAGCACAATCCCAACTTTCTGCCCAAGGATCCCAGGCCAGTGGGGGTGGAAGGTGTGAAAGATAATCAAGCTGTTGCAAAAGTTCTCCTTTTTGTGCTTCTTAAACTCCAACATCTAGATCCTTCACAGGCAGTCATTTCTCTTGCCTGTGACATATTAAAAGCATCTCCTCCAAAAGTTCCACTGGAATTTTGGCCCATGATTTTCTCTCCTAGACAGTTGTTTGAAAACTACTAGTAGAGGATCTTACTATTTTTTAAAGATGCCTCCTAAGTCTGTATATTTTCTGGATCATTCGTTATTCTGATTGTTTAAATATCAGACCAGTTTAGGCTGAAAGGCTGTAAGATCTAGTGTTTTGAGGACAAAACAGATCAACCAGGCTGTAAAACTTAAATTATGGGCAAAACCCCTTAGGCTGTACAAGATAATGAGGTGGTTTTCCTGTCCTTAAATAACATTAACTTAGTCTTTTTCTCCCATGTTATTTTATACGTCTGCTAGATTCTTCCTGTTGCTTGTTTCACCCAATATAATCTAAGAATTCAGACACGTGATTTTTCTCTTCATCTTAAAAGTCCATCAGGAGGAGAACTGGAAAAATAATACCTGATATTTTCACCTGTGTGAAAACTTCTTGTCTTCTTGATTTTTGACTTGATCTTCTGAGTAAATTTTTTGACCTTGCTTCTTTCATGAAGTGAGTTTGGGCAGTTTTTTGAACAGCAGAGGTTTATCAAATCATCTCTTCTGGTGGCCAGCAGGAGTAGGGAGGTTATTGTCCCCCTGTATTTGGAACTGGTGAGACTACATCTTGAGTGTTGCGTCCGGTTTTGGGCAACTCAGTACAAGAGATATGTGGAGGTGCTGGAGCAGGTGCAGGGGAGGGCAACTAAGCTGGCGAAGGGCCTGGAGAATAAATCTTGTGAGGAAAGACTGAGAGAGCTGGGGCTCTTTAGTTTGAAGAAGAGGAGGCTGAAAGGAGACCTCATCACTCTCTACAACTACCTGAAAGGCCATTGTGGAGAGGTTGGTGCTGGTCTCTTCTCACAAGCAATTAGTGATAGAACAAGAGGGAAGGGGTTCAAGTTACA
>JAOXOE010039476.1:0-40857 GCA_028565055.1 Phoeniculus purpureus | reverse complement strand
CTCCAGAGAAGGAGACTCCACAGCCCCCCTGGGCAGCCCCTTCCAGTGCTCTGTCACCCTCACTGGGAATAAGTTCCTCCTCAGATTGATGTGGAACCTCCTCTGTTCCAGCTCACACCCATTGTCCTTTGTCCTATCATTGGGTGCCACTTAGCTGAGCCTGGCTCCATCCTCCTGACACCCACCCTTTCCGCTCAATATTTATCAACATTGATGAGGTCACCTCTCAGTCTCCTTTTTTCCCAGCTAAAGAGACCCAGTTCCCTCAGCCTTTTCTCATCAGGGAGATGTTCCACATCCTTCATCATCTTTGTGGCTCTGCACTGGATTCTCTCAAGCAGTTCTGTGTCCTTCTGAAACTGAGAGGCCCAGAACTGGACACGATATTCCAGATGTGGTCTAACACACAGGTTTTGGCGCCCCTGAGATATCTTTATTCCTTCAGCTGAAGGAAAAAGATGATTGTGACATTTCAGCATGTTAGTTCTTCTGCAAATTAATTTTGAATCCTTTGAAAAAGAACCAACTTGTGAGTTTGGATGGCTCTTCTGACGCTGTTGGCATTTTGTGTTGTGAAGAGCTGTTCCCTTGGCTTTTAGGGAAAGGGAGTATGGATGGCTCTCAAAAGAGATATTGCTCTTCACCAGGAGAGGGTTGACTATTTGTACAGTCCTTGGGATCTCCCTGCTGCTGCATCTCTTAAGGATCTCCTGGGAAGAAAGATGCCTCCCAGCTCCTGTTGACTATCTGGGCACAGGAGTCTCTGCAGTTTATGAGAGCAGCTACATCGAGGACATTTCCCTGATGAGAGAGCCTAGAAGACCTGCATTGTCTGTATGATCTGCAGATCTTTTGGCTGTGGAGTTAATGTCCACACCCCACCGTAATTCCAGCAACATCTTGGATACTTCTCATTGAGAGAGTGACTGGCACTATGAGCTCTGCCCATGTGAGGATGGGCCTGCACAGCCACCACGGGGCATCAGGCTGGGATGGGAGCAGCGGCAGAAGAAACCGATAAAATATTTCTCTGTCATGTTACAGACTGTGGAAATCACCCTCATCCTGCCAAAGTGCAGCCAATGGAGGATATTTTCTCTTCTTTTTTGCCAGCCTTTATTTCTTGTCAGTCCCTAGCTCCCTTTGTCCAATGAGGGCCATAAACGCCATCATTTCAGTGAAGGATTCGTGCAGCCTGCATCTGCTAAGTATCTTCCCATTAACCAGATGACACTCCTGCTTTGCATAAGGCAAGGATCCCTTTATCGGGTGTGATTAAAGGAAGTAGCACTTTCACGATGCACCTATAAATTCATGCATCCATTTAAGTCTCAACCAGCGTTAGCACAATGAACAGCTTCTGTCTTGGGCTGCGAGAATAAAACTGCCTCATGATATTGATTGAAGTGTCATTCCCCCATCCCCACGGTTCAAAACCCGGGGTGTATCTGTGTTAGCACAGCCATCGATAAATCCAGGAATTAAGGAGATGGCGTGAAGGAGAGGAGAAAGAACAGCCAACAGCGTCAGAGACTCAAATCCATTATCTTTTGGCCTAGGGAAAGGAAAACATGCACGTGGTTCAGTCTGCTTGGATTTATTGCGCTGCCCAAACCCAAGTCTCTGTCATGGGCTTGTTCCATCCATCTTGGCCCAGGCAGCCAAGAAGGACAACAGCATCCTCGCTTGGATCAGCACCAGTGTGGCCAGCAGAAGTAAGAAAGCAACTGTCCCCCTGTACGGGGCACTGGTGACTCTTCTGCTTGAGTAGTGGGGTAAGTTCTGGGCACCTCAATACAAGAAGGCTGGAGCAGGAGCAGAGAAGTGGGATGAAGCTGGTCAAGGGTCTGGAGGACAGGTCTGACAAAGAGCAACTGAGAGAGCTTGGGCTCTTCAGCCTGAGGAAGAGGAGGCTGAGGAGAGACCTCACTGCTCTCTACAACTGCCTAAATTTAGGGACACTGCAGAGAGGTGGGTGCTGGTCTCTTCTCACAGGTCAGTAGTAACAGAACAAGAGGGACCAGCCTCAAGCTGCGCCAGGGAAGGGTTAGGCTGGACAGAAGTTTTTCCCTGAAAGAGCAGTCTGGGCTTGGAACAGGCTGCCCAGGGAGGGGGCTGAGTCTCCATCCTTGGAGGTGTGTTTAAAGATCGTTTAGATGTGGTGCTGAGAGATCTGGTCTGGTGGTAACTTTGTTAGAGTTGGGTTCTGGTT
Source organism: Phoeniculus purpureus (assembly GCA_028565055.1). Lineage (NCBI taxonomy): Eukaryota > Metazoa > Chordata > Aves > Bucerotiformes > Phoeniculidae > Phoeniculus > Phoeniculus purpureus. The sequence goes on along the minus strand of JAOXOE010039476.1, from coordinate 38,645 downwards.
GAACTGGTCTTTTCCCACCTGAATGATTCTATGATTTTAAGATTCTATGATCCTGACCTACTCAATGAGCAGACTGAGTGCTGAACCAACACCGAGCATGATTCCAGCCCTGTCTGTGGCTCCAGTAGGCACAGGCAGCTTCACCTTGGCGACACATAGTCCTTATGGGCTCACGACCCCATCCTGGCCAGCTGCCTGGTCCTGTGTGGGGCCACAGTGAGCCCACATTACTGGAACTAATGCTCCCAAGAAGCAGCTTGTGAGGTTTTGCCTGACTGAACTAAGGAGCAGAAGACAAAAAAGAGAATGTAGCTCCCTGTGTCTTCAGCTCAAGCAGCATCTGGTGCTTTACAGAAGCACCTGTGATCCCTGCCAGCATCACTTTGCTTTTTGTATCGCTGAGTTTTTTGCTCTTGAGTCTGCCCAGGAGAACAAAACCTGCATGTGACCTCATGCCTTCAGTGAAGAGCTGCAATTCTTCTCTTGGAGAAGCAGGTGGAGGGTTCAGTTGCATCCTCCTTGTGTACACAATGCACAAAGATTGAACCAACCAGGTCCAACAAAAATCTGCTCCAAAGTTGGGAGCCAGGCTGGGTCTCTGCTGAGGGCTGGCTCCTTGTTCTACTCTGCTGCTAGGACTTGGGAACAGTCTCAAGCAGCATCCCAGGAGTTTCCTAGCGTGAGGGGCCCAGATGGTTTCTGCTCCCAGGATACCGCTCCTGTATCTTTCCCCCCAAGGCTGAGGCCATCTGCAGTTACACAGGGACAACAACGGAAAGTAAAACAGAAAAGCAGAACAGTGGGAGAAGGAAAAGTGCTAAACTCCAGGCAGTTTTCTCTGATTTTATAATTCCACAGCACTGCCACCACCAGCGATCTCCTGCGCTATGCTGTAATGTCCCTTCATGCAGAACGAGGTTCTGATCATTTTGCATATTTAAAATAGCATTTCTTTGGGTAAATGCAAAGGCTCTGCAGGGGATCTCTGGTTTGGGGTTGGGTTTTTTCCCCTTTTCCCAGAATGTTTTCTAAATGAAAATTATACCTCTGCAGCAGATCCTTAAACGGGAAGGGAGAGGAGGATCAGCCACGGTGCTTATTACAGAGGGAGAAAGTGAGTGGAGCCGTTCAGCCCACTTCCTTTTTAACTGCAGGTTACAGTAAACACTGCCATCCTGATGCGCAGGGAAGTGCTCGCTGAGCCCACCACACACCTCCCGTCCTGCTCACCTGCACTCACCAGTGCTCAGGTCTTTTTCCAGTCTACCCCAGCTCAAACAAAGCCCTCTAAAAGCAGTCACCCATCACATCAGTCGAAATCGCAGCATCATAGAATCTCAGACTGTTTGGGGTTGGAAGGGACCTCTGGAGATCATCCAACCCAACCTCCCTGTCAGAGTAGGATACCCTGGAGCATATCCCACAGTAACAGCCCAGATAGGTTTGGGATGTCTCCAGAGCAGGAGACTCCACACCCTCTCTGGGCAGCCTGGGCCAGGGTTCTGGGACCCTCACTGCAAAAAAGCTTTTCCTTCTGTTCCAATTGAACCTCCTGCATTTCAGTTTAAACCCAGTGCCCTATCACTGCACACCACCATGAAGGACCTGGTCCCACCATCCTGTTCTAGGCCCTGAGAAGTCAGCAGTCACCCTGCCCTGCGCTCCCAGTGATGATCCAAACGACACCTTCCCCACACACGGACGGAAATCTCACCAAGGATGCACATGCGGGGGGTTTCACCCCGGAGGAACTCAAGCTGGCAGAAAACGTGTGATGCTTTGCACTTCCACTGTCATCTTTCAACAGAGGATCTCAGGGTTCTTCACAAACGGTAACAGTGAGCTCCACAGTGCTGTGAGCTCAGGAAGTTTTCAATACACCCATTCCAGACAAATTTTACTGAAGTCTTTCATGCCAACACAATTCTGTTAACCCTGGATGTCACCTCATTCTGCTCCAAGAAGGTCGAGGAAGGGTGAAGCAGTCTCCTGCAGGTTGCTCAAGGACTTTCCAGACACTAGGAAAGAAATTTTACAGTCTTGCAGCACCTCTAGTGCACATGGGACCGAAGGCAACTGGTAAAATCACTCCAAGGAGAGGCCTTATACAACCTGCTGCTTAAAACCAGATGTTACCAGGTGCCCCAGGGATGTCCCGGGGCCACGTACTCTGCTCTGAAACCCAGCACTGTGGATTTCTCAAAGCAGAAAGAAGCTCCTCCAAAGAACTGATGGGTGCTGAGAGCTGCTGTGAAAGCTCCTGGTTTGTGCCTCACTGCAGGAGCTGGGAAGGACAGCTCAGATCATGGAACTGTGGGCACCCCAGTTGCCCTCCACCTTCAAAACAGCCAGAGTGAGAGGTTCATGCAAATAACCCCCTAGAACTCAGAGCTGTATGCTAAAGCTGTCTCTTTTTGTATTAAGATGTTTTATTCCTCATTTTACAACTTCGGGAACTGTCATGGAAAACCTGGAGCCCTAGAGAATCCCATCTCTCACCTTTTCATCTTTTTGGGGCATGACTTTTTTTCCTACATTTCTTCAAGATTTATAAAACATGTAAACAAATTGCTTTGAAAGGATGAAAATCCCCCTAAGCTCAACCAAACCTGGGCACCAAACAACACTGTTTTCATTCTGGCTGCAGATAAACTCCAATCTCATTTCATGTCTGGAAAGTTGCAGTTACCCACCTCGAAAGCCAAACCTTCTGCTGGTGTCAGACACCCAAATCAAAGGCACTCTGTGGATTTACAGCAGCTCCTGTCCTGCTTTGCTGAAGCTCACAGCAGACATGAGGTATGTCAGCATGGAGAACTGAATCAAAGAAATGACTTCTGATTTTTTTTTAGCTTCTTTTTCTTTTATTTTGCTGACAACTTTAAAATCCTGCTTTTCATGTGTGAAATGAAAGATTTGTATAATTGCTCATCCTTTGAACTCCAGTTTATTAAAAGTGTGACACACACATTAAAATGAGATGATCTATAAAGGGAGGAGAACCACACGGGAAGTAATTGCCACATAATGCTGTGGCTGGGGAAAAGCAGCTGCGTGCGTCTATGGTCAGTGCTAATGAACAGGCTGTCCTAAGCTCTGAGAAATTCTCTCTAAGGGGCAAAGGGGAAGAAAGAAATGGAAGTCCTTCAGGGTTTGATTCCTGTGTCACAACCCGGACAACACTATTTCTGCAAGAGAAGCCAGAGCCCAGCCCTAACCTCACATTCCTGGGGATGTTCAGTGCAGCTGGTCCATAGTTAGAGACCAGAGTCACAGTTGGGTTGAAAGATACCCCCAAAGGTATCAAAAGGTGTAGTCCAACCCCTCTACACCAAGCAGGGCCATCTCTAACCAGATCAGATTGCCCAGAGCCCCAGCCAGCCTGACCTGGAACGGCTCCAAGGATGGGATCTCCACTCCCTCTCTGGGCAGCCTGTTCTAGGAATCCCCCACCCTCAGAGTCAACAAATTTTTCCTCCTGTCCAGCCTCAAGCTGCTCTTTTCCAGCTTCAAACCATGACCCCTCATCCTGTTGTTTCCTGCCCTTGGGAAAAGTCTTCCTCAACCTTCTGACAGCCCCTGCCAGGTACTGGAAGGTCACCAGAAGGTTAGAATCATAGAATCATAGAGCTTTCTCCTCTCCAGGCTGCCCAACTCCAACTATCTCAGCTTGCCCGCAAGCAGAGGAGCTCAAGCCCTCTGAGCATTTTCAAGACCTCCTCTGGACCTGCTCCAACAGCTCCACATCCTTCTGGTGTTGGGGGCTCCAGAACTGGATGCAGGACTCCAGGTGAGGTCTCATCAGGGCAAACCAGGGGGGCAGAATCACCTCTCCATCTGCTGGCCATACAGATTTTGAATCAACCCAGGCTTCTTCACAGAGATGAAAGCAGCAGTAACCAATCAAAGAAGCTTCAATGTCACACAAATTCAGGAGCAGACAGCATTTGCCAGGACTGCCATCAGACCTCATACGGGATAGCTGAACCCCACTGCTCTTTTTTTACATTCATTTCAACTTTGGGAGAAAAAACTTCAGGAAAAGGGAATGTCACTTGGAGCAATTCAGATAGAAGTTACATGAAACTAAAATAAGTTTCATGAGGACTAGATCAAATGATAGGACAAGAGGAAATGGCCTCAAGCTGTACCAGGGGATGTTTAGGTTGGCTATGAGGGAAAACTTCTTCCTGGAAAGGGTCCTCAGCCCATGGAACAGGCTGCTCAGGAAGGGGCTTGAATCGCCATCCCTGGATATGTTTCACAGTCATGGAGATCTGGAGCCCAGAGACAGGGTTCAGCCGTGGGTTGGGAGGGTTCAGGGTTGGACTGGATGGACTTGAAGGTCTTTTCTAACCTAAACAATTCTATGATTCTACTGTTACACCTCAGACTCTGGAAGTAACCTTCACTGCTGAGCATCTCTGAAGATCCTGGGGCAGACTGGCTCTCTTTCATATTCTATTCTGTATGCACTTCCCACGACTCCCCCACGGGCCAGCAGCCCAAGACAGAACACTAACTAGAGAGACCTTTGATCTGACCCAGTAGCTTGAGTGTAGCCCATCTGAGAAGCTAAAAACCACTATAATTTACAGCTTCCTGCAGCCTTTCATGGCTGTGATAACTGCACTGGTTTAACTCCATTACATTCATTTGGAGCCCAGCTTCAGGATACTGAGCAGCAATGTTTGCACATGCTGAGACTTTACTGTTTCTAGCACCAGGAACTTCTAGGTCAAAATTCCTATTGTCAAAATCAATGCAAAAAAATCAGCTTTAAAACAGTCGAGAGATCACGTTGTGAGAGATGCAGATGGTATTTTTGTCATAAAGGGACTGGCAGAACAAAGAAATCCCGTCCCCTAAAGACAGGCCAGAAGCAAAATGAGACTCAAGGGACCAACAAGCCACCCCTTCCTTCAACTCATCCACCCCCAGGGTGATCCCAGCCTTTCTTCTACCTCACCAGCACCCAGTGAAATCCACTTGCAGAGGCATCAAAGCATTGCCATGAATCAACTATTCAGTTCCCCTGAGCCACATGCACAGCTGCTCTCCAGACAGCCCTGCCAGGCACAAGAGATGGCCTCACCTACGTGTCTCTGCTCCACCTACCAGTGACTTCTCAGAGCCAAACTCAGTCAGGCAGTAAAGTCCACGTACAACTGGGTGCAGCCACCAGCAGAAGCCCCAGCCAGCAGAGCAGTAGGGAATGAAGAGCTGGAGAGTGGTGAAGAACAAGGAGTACAGCTCCAGGCACAGCTGAATCTGGAAGGAGATGTCTGTCTGTCTATCTGCACGCCATGATCAAACTTGCAGCACCCAGCCATGCAGCTGCTCCCAAACTAGCTGGTTAGGAGCAAGGAGACTAAACGAAAACTTGATGCAAGAAAGAAAAGAGAAGTGACAGGGTTGTGAGAGCTTTGTCCTCTTTCCTGAAGTGACTGTCAGCATTAAGGACATTTTTCACAGCACTGCGGAGGTATCAGATGGGAACGGTAGTGACTGCTGCTCACGATAGAGTCATTCAAATAGGTTCAGGCCATTTCTCCTGTCATCCTAATTATTGCTGCACTAGAATGGGATGCAGGGAGAGAAAGGGAAATGAAAGAAAAGTTGTTAAACTGACAAGCCCTTTCTTTGAGTTCTAAGTCCCTGGAAATCCCAGCTCTCTGGATTTACATGGGTTATTACCAGCGTGTCCTACAAAGTGGAACAAAAGTATTAACCATTCAGGATAAATCCTCATGCTGAGCTTGCTGTGAAGCAGCTCCTGCAACACCTCTGAGCATCAGTGTGGTGACAGGCCACGAGCACACCTCAGCAGAGAGAAATTCTCTGCAAGAGATAGAGCAGTCTGCAGCCATTCAGCATGGAGGGCTTCTCTGTGTCCACTGGGCCATCTCCATCTCCTCCCCAATGCACAGGCTGGAGGTGGCAGAGAGAAGCTGTAGGGCTGCTCTGGGATGGCTCTGCAGAGACAAATAAAGTGCAGCTGGTAGTGGAGCAGAGAGGGAAGGGAGCTAATACAGGTTACAAGCTCTTTAACCCCACTTCTCTCAGGCCTTACAAAGGCACGAGCACCCCTGGGATACAAGGTCCCATGGACACTGGAGTGAGAGAACTGCTGAGAGAATGAAGTGGCTGAGAGATGGAGAATTCAGCCACCACAGCACATAGCAAATAACTGAACTGGGCTCTGTGCTCAGACCTGTGTGTCCACCTACGTGCCTGGGTGTGCTCAGCAGGTGCCTCAACACCACCACAGCACAGACCATGCTGTGTACTCTGTCCTGCCACAAGAACCCAGCCAAAGCCATTTGGTATCCATGGGCTGTTTCCCACCTAAGCACATGGGCTTTGCTGTAGGTCTGCTTTCTTCAAGCAACAGGTGTCAGCCATGGTGGGCTGGAAGTGCACAGCCCTGCTGATCTGGCTCCTTCACCTCATGAGCAGCAGTATAACCCTCCTGAGATGGATCTAACTGGGTCTACAGCCTGCCATGCCCCTCAACTCCCAGAAAACTCATCCCAAGCAAGTGGCTCTTCAAATAGATGGCTCCTGCTTTACACCTGCACATTGAAGAATCACTAAGGAAACTGGTCACAGATGTCAGCAGTGAACCCCTGGCTAGTCTCTGATCCGAGTCAGTCAGGTTGTCCCTGCAGGGCCAGAACCCCCTGCTCTGCTATGGTGCACAGCAACCCTGCAAAGGAAAGAGCAGTGTTTGCCAAAGCATCCCTTTACTCAACCCTGCTGCTCCCAAAGCCCCGGTAGTGCCTGTGTTTAGGTGCTCATTTGTAGGCTGACATTACCACACACGCTGCTCCATGTGTATACTGGCAGAGCTCCCGCACCGCAGTTGTTAGGCCCTGATACCTGTGTAGCTCTGTAATTGCAGAGTGGATTCTTTTCTTAATAATGTATTTTGATCCAGCTACAAATATAGAGCTTAATTATCCACAATTACTGCAGGCTTATCTAAACAACTGCATGTTGTTCTCTCTCCCACTGAACAACATGAGCTTCCTCTTCATGGCTCAGCTTCAGTGATGCCACATTGAGCACCATGCACTCCACGTCACCAGTTACAGAGAGGTTGTCTCTGTAGTGTGGAAGTGGTAAAGCAAACACATACATAGGGCTAAAGAATCCATGTAATCCAGAGTGGGGAGAGGTTTAAGCCATTCTGTGAACTGGAACATGAACAATATTGTACCCAACTAGCAGACTGTCAAAGGCAGAGAGCTCTTGGCAGGTCCTGCAGCAGATGGGCTGCAGTTAGGAGGCCAAACCCTGACACTGAAGGAAATGGCTTAGTCATAGAATCACAGACTGTTAGAGGTTTGAAGGGACCTCTAGAGATCATCCAGTTCAACACCCCTGCCACAGCAAGATCCCCTAGGACAGGTCACACAGGAACATCCAGGGGGGTTTGAATGTCTCCAGGGCAAGAGACTCCACAGCCTCTCTGGGCAACCTGGGCCAGGGCTCCATCACCCTCAGAGGGAAGCAGTTTCTCCTTATATTGAGGTAGAACTTCCCATGTTCCAGCTTATTCCCACTATTCCTTGTCTTATAACTGGGCATCACCAAGAAGAGACTGGCCTCTTCCTCTGGACTCCCACCCCTCAGATATTTACAGACAGCAATGAGATCCTTGACAGCCTTCTCTTCTCCAGACTAAACAGCCCCAGCTCTCTCAGTCTTTCTTCACAGGACAGATGTTCAAGTCACTTCATCAACCTCATAGGTCTCTGCTGGTCTGTCCCCAGTAAATCCCTAATGTCATATAGCATTCTTGCTGGCAACGCAGAGCACTATGTGGATTATCAGTTACGCATAACAGAAATGCCTGATCAATTTCCTCACACACACCCTGATCAAATCTATCACCGATCAATCTCCATGTTGGGATTCCTTCAGTTTAGCCTCAGCCTGGTTTCACTCCTGTTATTCCTAAATCATAGAAACTATTAGGTTGGAAAAGACTTTTAAGATCATGAGCTTCAGGCAGCAGGACACCTTTCTTACCATGAGCAGCATGAAGGCAACAGTTCTCCAGTCCTGGGTGGGATCTTTCCACTATCAGGAATGTGAAGGCAGAGGGATGATATCAAAAGCCTATCTTATAACAACTTGTCCAGCCCCCCTCATCAGAGTCTGTGTTTACTGCTCTTCTAGTGCACAGGGAGGTGAGCTCATCCTATCCCAGCTCTGATCAGGTCACAGAGTCACAACGGAATCTGGAGATCACCTCAAGCTGATATAATTCTGCACCAAAGGCAAAACTTTGTTTTCCCTTGTGGTGATTCCAGCTGGCCTGCTCCCTCACTGCTGGCCCTGCGGTGCTGGTGTGCAGTGAGTCCTACACAGCAGAGCTGCTCAGAATCCCAGACCAAGGAAAGGATGAGCAAGACCTACCACTTCTGGGGAATTCAGGACAACTGAAATCACTTGCTAAATCTCAACCTGCCTTTCTGCAGTGGAGGGTACAGAGCATCCCCTGGTTTAATGCAAACTCCTTGATGAGGGACCAGTATCTGGTGGCTAATTATCATACAAGATCACACAGAAGGACAGGGAAGAGTCTAGCCATCTCCAGCACCCTCCAGTTCAGACATCCTTGGATTCCTATCCTGGTCTTGCAATCCCACCCACAGCTCATAACCTCCCAGTAAGAAGCTACTCCTTCCTTCCAGTACGGATCAATTGGAAACACAAAACTAAGGTCTCTGTGTGTGTCACTGTCTCACTGAAGAGCCCTGATCTCCCCATCCTTTTTCTATCCCCACAGAATGAAAACAGGTCAGAACCCAGTACCAACACAGACACTGGTGTATTCACTATGTTATCTTCATTATTCAGTAATTAATGCCATTTACTGATCACCTTCCCCCAAGGATATGAATTCTCTTGTTTAAACTGGCTTAGGAAGTGGCATTTTGCAAACAGAAAAGCAGGTACGAGGGAAGGGAGAGGGCAGATACCTCAAAATACCTCCTAAACTTAAAACAATCCCTTCCTGAGTGGCTTCACAGTGTGGCACCACTTACCCAAGGAGTCCATGAACCTCTCCCTTCCCCACAGATCCTGATTCCCCTGGGCTGAACCACTGGCACCGTCTGGCATATCTGAACCACAACACTACTGGGAGCTGGATTTGACAGAGACTGTCTGAACCATCTCTGACCCTGACAACCCACATGCCAACCAGGTCTGAGCAGCCAGTATCTGGAGGTGGCCTCGGCAGGAGGTCCCCCACTGCGTCTGCGTTCAAGGGAGAATAAAGATCATTCTGTCCTCGCAGCAATTTTCTGTGTCTTTAATATCTTCCTAACCATTGCCCCTGTCAAATCCTGCATATTTTGTACGTCAGTCTCACAGCTGCACAAATTCACCCTCCCTTCTCACTGCTGCTGTGATTTGACTGAGATTACCTTCTCCTTTAACCCTCCTGCCCTGAACACGGACCATAAAATAAAAGGATTTGTCATTTTCCATGTCTTTTTTAATATAAATTGTTCTGAGTAGCAAAATCATTGTTATTAGGCTGAATTTTCTTGCCTTTGTTTTTTTTTTTGGAGGTGGGGAGAGAGGGGAAGAAAGAAAATCTTTACCAATATGGGTGAGGATAGAGAGAGGGTGAAATTACTTTTCTCTGCAAAGTGGCTTTGGATTTTTAACAGGATGATTTTTCAGGAGAAAAAAAGCTTAAGGGATCATATCAAATGAATTTTGCCATCAGAGTGAGAGATCTGGCTTCAGGTGGGGAAAATATATTTTAATTTGACAGAGGGCTTCAAGGGAGTTCGACAGAATTCATTTTGCTGGCAGATATGATCTAGGTATTAGAAAAACCTACATTTCATCAGGAGAACACTGTTAGCTATTTGCCATAATGCGTTTTGGACACAGGCAGGATTTGGTGGAAGTGACAGTCTTTTTCTTGCCACTGAGGCACTGCATTATTGTTTCTGGATGGAAAGACCCCAGTCTCCTGCTCAAATATGGGCAGCAGCAACAGGGTAGTCTTCTGCCTGGGGTGACACAGGACATGCCACTTGACTTAGTTTGCTCCAGTGAAGGACACAGACACTAATGTTGCCAGAGCAGGGACACATCACTGCCAAACCACTTCTTTTATCCAGTGACTGTTCTATGCAAAGAGCAACGATAACTCTGGATAGAAGAGATTAAAAGCACAGAATCCTATAATTGTTTAGATTGGAAAAGACCTTCAGCCCAGTGCAGAGCCCTGAGGATGAAGAAGGCAGTGGAGCATCTCCGTGAGGGCGAAAGGCTGACGGAGCTGGTTCTCTTCAGCTGGAGAAGATGACACTAAGGTGTGACCCCATTAATGTTTGTAACTATGGATAGTGTGAGTGTCAGGAGGATGGAGCCAGGCTCTGCTCTGGGGTGTCCAGTGACAGGACAAGGGGCAGCAGGGACAGGCTGGAGCAGAGGAGGTTCCATGGAAACATCAGGAGAAACCTTTCCCCTGTGAGGGTGATGCAGCCCTGGCCCAGGCTGCCCAGAGAGGCTGTGGAGTCTCCTGCTTCAAAGACTTTCAAATCCCACTGGATGATCCTGTGTGACCTGTCCTACGAGATCCTACTCTAGCCGGGAGTTGGACTGGATGACCTCTAGAGGTCCCTTCCAACCCCAAACATTCTGATTCTGTAAAGGGACAGCCTGGCTGCCCAGATGGCACAAGGGTTCTGTTCCCAAGAAGCTGTCTGCTCCCCGGGGAATGGAAACCTCCTCACACTGGATCAGAACAGTTTCAGACACATTTCTTCCTGTGCTTCCCTTATGTGGGGAGTGGCTGCCTCCTGCTGAAACAGGGGCTGAACTGTTAGGGAGGAGATGGAGCTCAACACTCCTGTGCTCTCAACAAATGTTGGCTGCTACAGAAAGCTGAGATGAAAACTCCCCTTTCAGCTGGATCCACCCCTCCGTGCAGCTTCACTGAACCTCGCACTTGGCTGATGGGTTTTGTTATTTTTCTCCGCTTTCATTTTTTCCCGTCTCTCATTTTTAGGGTTTTTTTTATTCTTTTATTCTCTCTCTTTTTGTGCTTTCAAGAGCTTGTCGACTTAATTCCGTGCTTCTGCTTCAATTTCATTTGGAGAGGGAGCGACAGGCGCGTGGGTTCGTTTACTGGATCTTTTTAATAAACTTCTCTTTGGTTAGAGGGCTGTGAGTGATAAATCACAGCCTCCATTGTTGTGGCACTGACAGCACCATGGAAATATTTTTAAACAAAGAAACCCCAAACCTACTTATTTATCTAATGGATAAATCACCCTTTACTGCATAAACAGTTGAGGCAGGATGTCACCATGGCAGTGTCACAGCATTGACAGTTCTGAGCCTGTGTCTGAAGTGCTGAGAACTGGGGGTGACATATGGATGATTCCTTCTTCCTCATGAGAAACCATCAATGTCCAGATTCTTGTGGGGGAGTGTGGAGAAAAACAGTGCCCTGGCTGGCTTTTTCAGAACTCAGCAACCTTGAGAGAGAAAGTCTGGATTGGATAACAACAGGTGTCTGCTTCAGAGGGGAAGGTGTTGAAGCAGAACCACGATATACAAGGGAGGCTGCTTGCAGAGACCCCAGGGAGACAGAGCTGTGCTGTCCCTGTCTGCAGGACTCTCGTTCGCTCTCTCTGCAGACAGGCTGGTACAGATAGTGAACTATCCTGGACTGTGAATTGGACTGTGAGTTCAGTGGACATTTTCTACGACAGATTCAGATGAGTTTTCCTTTTGTTATGGACATTCTCGTTACCTCTGGGCTTTATGTTGATCTTTTTTGTCAGAGGAGTTCTCCTTTACTTCAAGCTCCTTGGGCTGGGTTACAGAACTGTCAAAGCAGTGTTATCCTAGTCTACTTTGAGTGTTTCCTCTGAACTCAGAAAGTTTAAAGTTTGGTTTTAAAAAGCTGAAAAGGAAGGTGGCTGCCCCCCTACTTTTCCTCTCTTCTCCCTCCTCAGCAACTTCCACCCTCTTCTTGCTTGCGTGTCTCCATCTTGTTGTCTGTTTGGAACTATGTCACTGCCACTGAGAGAAGAAAATGTTATCTCTTCTGAAGACAGGCAGGAGGAACCATCAAGGTCTACTAATTTATGTGTTCAGCTGGAGAGACTGAGAATTCTGAATTTTGAAGATTAATGAGGATTGGGACTGAAGTCAGTCAACCACCACGATTTGAGAGAGAAGCTACCATGAAGATAATAATGATGCTTGGGACATTAATCTCAGTTACCTGTAAGTGTAGTGACAAAACTCCATCTGTGTCTGTATCTTGTAGGGTTGGTTTTGATCTGATGTGTGGTGGAGGCAATGAATTAAAATGTCTGAAGGACTTTTTTCTCCAAACAGATTCAGTTGTTTCACTGCCTGCAGATCCGCCAATGGGTTTGTTAAACCCTCCCTTTATGTCTGATGCTTTAGATGGGAGCTCTTGGTTGAAATATGGTTGTGGTCTCTGACCCACAACATTGGTGATGACCCAGGTAGGACATGTGGGGATCCAGATAAGGACTTACAACTATGCCACGGCTATGGCACTACAGCAGAGCACTCAGTGAATCTCTATAGGATTCCCAAAGCAGGGATGAGGCAGCAGTAAATACTGTCAATAGCAATAGAATGACAGGAAATTGCCTCAAACTACACCAGGGGAGGTTTAGACTAGGCATTAAGAAAAATTTCTTCACCAAAAGAGTGGTGAGGGATTGGAAGAGGCTGCCAAGGTAGTTAGTGGAGTCATTGTCCTTGGAGGGGTTAAAAAAATGGTAGATGTGGCCCTGGAGGACAGTGTTTAATGGGCAGGATGGGGTTGGGTTGATTGTTGGGCTGGATGATCTTGGAGGGCTCTTCCAAACTCTATGATTCTATGAATGCTTTCATCTCCTTGCCAGGCTGGGTGTTCATATGAAGTCACTTCAGAGTTGTTCAATGGCAATCCAAATTGACATCAGCTCAACCTGAACTATGAGAAATATGAGCACATCAAGGAGGAAGAGGAATGCAACACTATTGAGGAATGGGGCCTTGGAGAAGTGAAGGCAGAAGTCAAGAGAAGACTTGGAGTGGAGGGAGACCACCCTCCACTGGCCAGGGTGGTCTCAACTGCTTCATACAGAGGACTGAAGACCCAGACCAAGTGCAGACTCCATTTCCTCGCTTGCCAGCAGTGAAGCAAGATACAAGTGATATAAGAGGTTGGCCAGGACTGAAGAAGACTTAAGAGCAAAGGGTGAGGCATCAGCCACCTTGTCTTAGGAAGATTAGCTTGGCAGTTTAGCCTCAATAAGAGGGAGAGCTTGGGATCAATGTGGGTCCCATTATGCTGCTGAATTTCAATGCAGAAAATGTGTGGAATATGAAGTGAAAGTTCAAGCAACTGAGTGAGCCTTTTGAACGTATGCTGGGCAATAATTAGCTAATTAAGAGTCTTTTGCTTGGCTGCAGTGGAATTTGTAATCAATTTCTTACGGAATGTGCCGTAATGAACCTGTAATGGGATTCTAACCAGGCACCATCACTTGTTAGGCACAGACAAGTGTGCATGGGAAAGTCAATGTGCTTTAGCGGCCATTGGGCAGCAGAGATGGGCAAAGCTCTGTGTGCAACATCTCACCACCTGCAACATGGAGGCGGCGGAAAGAGGAGGGAGAAGGGCACTTTCCTTGACTGCCAGCAGCATGACCTCCAGGCCAGCAGGACCTGCCTCCCCTGTCATTGATGAACTTCACCTGCCCAGGTCAGATTTGGTGACAAAGGGCTGTCCTGGTCACATTCTTCATGAGAGCAAGCGGCTGTGAGTTCAGCGTGAGGGTGACCATCTCCTTCAGTCCCACGGCACCTCTGCCCAGATCCTAGTGGAAAACTGAGAGCCTGCAGAAGGAGCTGATTTAGGGCTGAAGGGCTGAAGTCTCTCTGTCTCTCTCTCAATTCACTCAGGGCATCCTGTGAGGACTGATTTCATGTGGATGGAGCCTTTGCAGTGACAGCAGCTGTGACAGACACCTAAGAGGATACTTAAGCTTTTTCTTGCTAATGTTTTGTAAATGTGCTTTTCCAACCGCACATCTCTGAACTTTCTCTCAGTGGTGCCCATACAAACATTTATGGGACTGCAACATAACCAATCGCTGCAACAATCTGTTTGAAACGTAAAATGAAGTTTCAAGGCAACAAGAAAACTTCATTTTTCTTTTTTTTTTTTTTAACTAACTTGCATCTTTTAGTGACCTTCCAAGCCCTAAAAGCACTGTCAGAAGGTTGGGGAAGACTTTTCCCAAGGGCAGGGAACAACAGGATGAGGGGTCATGGTTTGAAGCTGGAAAAGGGCAGACTGAAGCTGGACAGGAGGAAGAAGTTGTTGAATCTGAAGGTGAACAGGCTGCCCAGAGAGGTGGTAGCCTCATCCCTGGAGCCATTCAAGGTTAGACTGGACGGGGCTCTGGGCTACCTGGTATGGTTAGAGATGGCCCTACTTAGTGTAGAGAGGTTGGACTAGATGACCTTTGGGGGTCCCTTCCAAACCAGTACTTTCAATAATTCACTAACTCTATTTCAACAAGAGTTGAAATATTTTCCACAAGAGTCGGGCTGGGAGGGACAGCCTGTAAGCAGACTGCCATGATGTTCTCTGCTGAAGGACCCGTCAGCGTCCTTCGACACCACCTATCGATGTGTTTCATTACGTTGATTGTAAGCACCGATTAGTGTTTCCATATAAATCGAAAGGACACGAGTCAGAATAGCAGAGCCCACTGTAATATTAATGAATCGCAAATGGATCGATCTGTCTTCCCACTTCATGTTCATCATTGCTGCAGCACCCAAGCACCAGTGGCAAAGTCATTGGTTATCGTTGCTGCATCCCACCAGCCCCTGGCTTTTGCAGCAAAGCCTTGGGGAATGCCGCTGCCGCTGCAGCCATCTGATTAATTAAAAAGACAAAACAAAAGACAGTAACTTAATTCACAGGCAACAATGGCTTTAGCAGTTGGGTCTTATTATTAGTCTATTTTTTTTTAATTTAGTTCTTACAGCAACCCTTCATTTTCATATGAATGCGGCAGGATAAGTTCCCGGCGCTGGCATGCCACAGGGACCACCGTAATTAATGTATCTAATGTGAAAGTTTAAGGTTCATTAGGTTTGGAATTTGGGCAGGTTTTTAATCAAGCATGTTATAGCAAATCATTAACAGCTAAACACCATTTGTAAAATAGCACAGCGCTGTTTAGCTGCAAGTTCGCCAGAGGCTGAGAAGGTGGGGCTGAGAAACACTTTGCACCTTGGAGATCTGTCAAATCAGCCTGGCCGGCGGCACACAACACAAATGGATCTCCTGTTGCAGGGAGGAGAAGAAGCTGGGAAGGGGTCGATTTTCCTAATAATAGTGGCAATTAAGAGGAGAGCTGAGTTAAAGTCAATCGTGTCCTGGTGATATCCTCTCCCTGCCGTTGACATGTCAGTCATCTGAGGAGAAGCAGCTCCTATGTGGAGTCAGGCTGTCACATACTGCTAACTGTTGGGCATTGGTGTATCCCAGCCCCTGCTGGCTCGGCCCCACGCTGGGAAGGCTGCTGTGCATTCATGAATGACATCCTTGCACCAAGGAGCCTGCAGCACAGGCAGGCCAAGAGGCTGAGCGGGGACTGGGAATGAAGCTCAAAGCAACTGCAGTGAGATGTCAGACACAGTGCGATGCCCTCTGCTAGGTTGGGATGTTACTGAGCTGAAGGGTTTGGATTATTTGTCAGATATAAATGCCTGAAATTCCAGAGAAAGCTCCTTCAGGAGCAGATGAGATGGCACTGAGGGATGACTCTGAAGAAGGACTGAGGAGATGCCAACCCATGGCCCCTAAAATGTCAGACTATGCTGCACCTCAAATACAGCGTCCAGTTTGGGGCACCACAGTGTAAAACAGACACTGAGGTGTTGGAGTGATTTCAGAGGAGGGCAACAGAGCTGGTGAAGGGATTGGAGAACAGGTCTGATGGGAAGAGGCTGGTGCAGTTGAGACTGTTCAGCCTGAAGAAGAGGAGGCTGAGAGAAGACCTTATCACCTTTTACAGCTCCCTGGAAGAAGGCTGTAGGGAGGCCAGTATTGGCCTCTTCTCCCCAATAACTGCTGACAGGACCAGAGGAAATGGCCACCAATTGCTCCAGGGCAAGTTCAGATTGAAAATCAGGAAAACTTTCTGTAGTGAAAGAGCAGTTAAAAACACTGGAACAGGCTGCACAGGGAGATGATGGAGTTGTCATCCCTGGAGGGGTTCAAAAGGCAGCAGATGTGGCTCTGTGGGACATGGTCTGGTGGTCATGGAGGTGTTGGGTTGGATTTTCCAACCTCAATGGTCCTGTGATTCTGTGACCATACTAACACACAAGACACAAACTGATGTCTGTAACTATGAGGAGTTTTATCTACCTGAAAAAACCATCAGCCCACAATAAAACCTTCAGCAGAGCTCTGATAACTCTGATAAAAACTACTTCCACACAGCTCCCAATTCCAATTATCTTCTCCCTTTGTTCTCTGCATTGTTTTACTTAAGCTACCTTTAAGCTTTTATGGCTTTTTCTCTTCCTTCTTTTCTTGTCCTTTCTCTTTTCTCTTTTCTTTAAATAAAAAGCGCTTGGCAAGCAGGATTGCCCAAGCTTCAGCGGTTTCAATTGCATCTCAAGTAATAACCTAAAGAACACAACGTGGCAGAGACAGCTCAGCTGGGCCAGAGCAAGAACAAAAGCAATGTAGAAAGTGAGTGTCAATCAAGCGGAGGATCGTTAATTAACTTTGAGCTACCTGTTCCTACCCCTTCTCTGTGGGATCTATCGGGGCGGCTCCAGCCCTGACAGGCTTCTCTATCATCATGCTGCGTTCTAAAATGTT
Source organism: Phoeniculus purpureus (assembly GCA_028565055.1). NCBI lineage: Eukaryota > Metazoa > Chordata > Aves > Bucerotiformes > Phoeniculidae > Phoeniculus > Phoeniculus purpureus. Next base: position 21,718 of record JAOXOE010039476.1, on the reverse strand, counting down.
GGAAAGAGGGTGGCTACCCTGGCTATTAAAAGGGCAGCAGGAGAAGTGGTGGAAAAGATTAATTAATGTCCTCTAAATTTTAAAGGTGAGAGAAGGGCAAAGCTGATGGGCTGGCTGGGAGCCCTGGGGTGAACACCTCTGGAGGCACTCAAGGTCAGGCTGGACAGGGCTTTGAGCAATCTGGTCTAGTGGGAAGTGTTCCTGCTCATGGCAGGGGGTTGGACTAGATGATGTTTAAGCTCCCTTCCTAGAACCACAGAACAGTTTTGGCTGGAACAGACCTTCAAGATCATAGAGTCCAACTTTTTCTTAGCCCTATCAGCACCACTAAACACTGTTCCCCAGTGCAACGTCTACCTTTCTCTTAAACATCTCCAGGGACGGTGACTCAACCCCCTCCCTGGGCAGGCTGTTTCAGTGCCTGACACCACTTTCAAGCAAGAAACTCCTCTTGACATCCAACCCAACCCAACCCCGTCACATTACCCTGTGAGCCTGTGAATTCTCTAACATGCATAGTTTGACCTTCTGAGGGCTTTAGGCTACTGAGGTGTCACGAAAATGGCAGTGAAATTAGTGAGAACCAGCCCCTCGTGCACTTTTCTTTCACCTGCACAGGCTCAGTGGTGCCCAAGTGTGATGATTACACTGAACTCCCCTACAGAGGCTCCGTCCTGCAACTTCTGCCAACCTGCCTGTGAGAACTGAGCTGATGACCTCCTGATTTTTGTCTTCCCTTCTCACAACTGCTTCGCTCCCAGATCTGCACTTGGAATCCTTGGGCAGCCTTTGCTGGCAGATGCTAAGTTTTACTCAAATAGATTTTGCAACACTGGATTTTCCTTTCATCAAATCGCTTTACTTTTCCCCATCTCTTGCATGTATTGCTATCCATCTGCACAAGCCTGGTTCATTTGGATTAGAGTGCAAGCTGCTTGGGGAATCTGGCTGCATCAGTCCCTTTTGCCACTAGAATTTCTGGGACAATTAACCCGGCAGAACCTCTTGTCGTGCCAGGCACACAGGGCTTTTCTGCTTAACATCAGCACTTGCTTTTATAAGTGAGGGAATTCTAATGGGTGGGTAATGCTTCTTGGCAGCGTTTGGGTTTGTAGAAGAAGGCTAAATTTAATGGGATGTGTCTTCATTCACCACCAACAGCATTTCATCTTTCAACAGAAGAGTAAAAAACATAAAGGAATGAGAAGTGCCCTAGTTTAGATTATTTTGTGCCAGCTTGGACTTCTCAGGGTCATTAAAACACAACAGAAAAGCAGAAGTGATGTTATAGTAAAGAACAACAAGTTTTATTAGCAGAGAGTAAAGAAAGGGTTTAAAGATAAACTGCAACCGCCCACTAGCTTTTTCTGCCCCACCTTTTTCTGTCCCCATCCCTGATACTCTGACTAACATGGAGAAAATACTGCGAAGATACTGATCTTCTAAGAGAGATAGAGAGAAGGGGAGAGCGAGAATGAATTGTCTTTCACCAAGTCTGCCTGGCAGATGAAGAGGTTTTGCCATAACCAGCCACTCCCACTGCAATGTGGAAACCCAAGACAAATCCCTTCCACACACCAGGAATTCTCCAAGGTCATGAAAAAGGTTATCCAGCTGTTGCTTGCCGCATGTAAACAGAGACAGAGAGTCAGGGGTCATCCTATGACTTCCAGGGGGACCTGATAGCAACCTTCCAGTCCCTGAAGGGGCTACAAGAATGCTGCAGAGGGACTGTTTACAAAGGCCTTGAGTGATAGGACATGGGGCAATGGTTTCACATTAGAGAAGGACAGACTGAAATGGGCTGTTAGGAAGAAGTTCTTTAGCAGGAGGGTGGTTGAACACTGGAATGGGTTGCCCAGGGAGGGAGTTGAGACCCCATCCCTGGAGATCTTCAAGGGGACGCTGGACAAGCTCTGGGCAACCTGCTCTATTTGAGGATGTCCCTGTTCACTGCAGGGGGGTTGGACTGGATGACCTTTGGATGTCCCTTCCAACCCAACATATCCTATGATACTACAAAAAGAGAAACCATTTTGCAAGCTCTGCTTGTAAGAACAAGTCTTTTCTCCCTTGTTGCTCCCTCGGCTCCTAAATCTAGACTTTCCCCATACTCCCTACTGGCCACACCAAGCTCCTGGAGGTACCTTCCTAATTGCATTTTTTTCTTGTTGACCTCTGAACCAAACACACTTGGCCTTATTTTTCATTAGATGAGACTTACCAAGGATCTTTTGAGATCTGCCCACACCTCGAGCGCTAATGAATAATCTGATTTTATTCCTCTGAAGACCACAGCCTGGTCAGGTGGATTTTTTTGTGTCCCAAAAAGTCACAAAATTGGCTGAATCCCTCATTTAGAAGAGAGAACATCTGAACAAATGACATTGCGCTGCTGGATTTCACCACCACTCAGCAGCAAGACACTAACTGCCTGCGTGCGCGTGGCTCCAGCTCCTTACTACTGCAAAGCGAAACCATAAAAATAGTTTATATGACTCTGTGTTTGCAAGGATCTAGGATTGCTCTATCAGTTATTGGAAATCGGGCAGAGTGGTGACTCCTACCTGATGTAGCTGTTAAAGTCATGCTTACTCAGCCCTGTCCTTACACCTCAGCCTTAGGAGCGTGAAAAACCAGCTTTACACACTTTTGCAGCTTAATACAACTGAAAATGGGATTGTGTCCAGTTATGAAATAATAGCACATCCTTCTCCCCAAAAGTTCACAGCCCAAGCCATTTTCACACCTTTTTTATTTTTCCCTAATTTAGATCCCCATCAAATCTCAGCCTCGCACAAAGTGCCATCACAAACGTCAATGCAGGCACTGTCCTCAGTCAGAATTAACACAGTACACCGCTCCTTCTGCCCCGGGCTTACCCAGCACCTTGTTAAAAACCTGAATTATAGGCAGGGATTTGCTTTCACCATTTCTGACACCGTGTTGAGCATTTCTGATGTGCAGTTCAGTACAGGGACATTTAACTGTCACAGTCTCTGTACCATGTCCAAGGGCTTTCAAGCTACGAACTAGGGCAGAATTCTGTAAACTCAGACAATCTTTTGATTAGTTTAATTGCTTCAGTATTTCTGAAAAATAGTACCTTTGTGGAAGGAAAATATCTGAGTCATAGAGTACAAATGAGACAGTAGGAAAGATGTGATCTGTGCTGCCACGGTGGCTGTTCCCTCTCTAATCACACACCAGCACCCTAACTAATAACAAAACTTTCTTTTCCTCTAACATTGCACAAACTTAACCCTGAACTCTTCAGTCATCCCAGCAAGGAAGATGAAAACAATGCCGGGAGCAGGGAAGAGAAAGGCTTATGAATCTGAAGGTTATATTTCTGTTCTCCTGTGGGACAAGACTAAAAGCCAGAAGCAGAAAGAACAAAGCCCTAAAGAAACACCTTTAAAAAACATCTGACCCGAAGCAGCTACTTATTTTGTGGAGTTGTTTGCTCCTTGCTGACACGCTGGTCAGGATTGTGGCTGGAGCTCACAGCAGCTTGTGTGATCTAATGGAACAGATAACAGCCAGCAGGATGGAAAGGGTGTCCCAGGAGCAAAGGGCAGCACAGAAGAGCATCTAATGATCTAACCTATTTAGCTTCTCAGTCCGACAATAATGTACCTTCCTTGAGTGACTTCTTGCTGTTCATTATCTATTATCATCCTCCCAGAGGAGAGCTGCTTAAAACGAAGTATTTACAAAGGCACTGGGCTGTGCTGCGGGCAGTCAGAGGACAGGCTTAAGATGTCCTCCCCACAACCTGGCCAAGGACCTCAAAGGGAGTTGGGGATGTTACAGCAAACCCAGGCTCCTGGGTCAACTCCTTCCTCCAGCCCAAACAGCTGGGAAATCTGTGACAGGCAACCAGGCAAACGTCATTCCCTGGCACAGGAATCAGAGAATCATCAAGGTTGGAAAAGACCTTCAAGATCGTCAAGTCCAACTGCTCATCCTATCACGTCCAACCACTAACCCGGTTCCTCAAACATCCTGGCTGCACAGTTGTTGATCTCCTCCAGGGACGGTGCCTCCATCCCCTCCCTGGGCAGCCTCTTCCAAGGCCTCCCAACTTTTTCTGGGAAGATGTTTTCCCTAAGATTCAACCTGAACTTCCCCTGGCACAACCTGACTCCTTTTCCTCTGGTCCTATTGCTAGTCCCTAGAGAGAAGAGACTAACCCCAGCCTCCCTGCAACCTTCCCTCAGGTAGTTGTAGAGAGCAGAGAGGTCTCCCCTCAGCCTCCTCTTCTCCAGGCTGAACAGCCCCAGATCCCTCATCTTCTCCTCATCAGACCTGTTCTGAAGTTTCCATGATCCTCTCAAAACAACCAACCAAAGCAAAGGGACACAAGGGAACCACCTTGCTGAGAAGATAAGATAGTTCCTGGCTCCAGCACCAAATCTTTACCTGCAAAGATATCTCTCAGGGTAGAAACTGCTCAGGAATGTCAAGGCAAACAGGATTCAGTGACCCTGGCATCACACGGGAGGACTTCCCCTCCTGCACACTGCAAATTTCACTCCCAAATTTCGAGGTCTGGATCTGAACCTGAAACACTCCAGATTTTGAAGTGGGAAGGAAGATCCTGGTTCTTTATTCTCTCTACTGTGCCACATTTCACCACAACACCCAGTATTTTACTCCCTTTAGAATCCTTTAGCTGGCTTCCCACTCAAACAAATATAGACTGAGCATTATTTTCCTGTAGGGGTTATGAAATGCTTTATAAAATATGAATTGTCATGTACAATGGCATCTATCTTATGCAATTCAAATGCTTTTCACCCTCCTGGGCATAATTACTGGGAAAAATGAAAAAAGGTTCCGTGGAACCATGAAGCAGTTTACATCCCCAGTCCCTCCTGGTGCAAATGAAAGCAATTTTATTACTGTTTCAGTTCTGATAAACACAGAGCAAATCAGGCATCAATCAGCAAAGGCATCTTTCACCTACGAGATGACTGCAGAGTGACACTACCTTGGTAACGACGAGCCCCTGTATGGCTGAACCAGTGTCCTGGCACTGGACTGGGCACCTCACACACCTCACCAACCCGCCTCCCACCTCTGGTTCCTCTCTTGCTTCTGAGGGAAGTCGAGGTGCGACAGGCTCGTCACAGTTCATTCCTCCTAGTTATTTCCAATCGCCACAGGGTTGCAAGCACAAAATCTGACAAGCAAAACCTGCAGTCATTTACTTCAGTCTAGGCATCAGCCTAAGTGGAAGAGCAATCCAGCGGCTTCATATTAATCCTGCCAGTTCTGAACTGATGAGCACTGAGCTGAGGACCCTTCCAGGGCAAGTTCATAGCTTCAGGAGAGTCACAGCCAGGATAGATGTCCTTTCCTGTGAAATCACAGGCAGGGTGTGATTTAATCAAGGAGTGGCAGTTCTGAGTGGTGGTTTGACGGTCAAAGGACCAATCTGACACCAAAATAGAAAAACCTGCCAAAGGATGTTTGTTGTTCATTATTTTTTCATAGCCTTGGCCATTTCACTGCTCTGAGTCACCATGGATGGGAACAAGCAGAAGGACCAAGGTGAAGGAGGGCAAATGTGAAGCTGCTTTCAAAGATCTCATCAGTAACTCACAGGCTGAGGTTCATAAATCCTGGATTAACGTGGGCTCAGACCCTCTTTTGGTCTTTCGTATCACCCAACCCTTTGTCTTGTGAGAAGGGCTGGTCAGAGACATTTCCCTTTACCACCACCTATTACATCTGCTGTGATGAATCTCTGCTGTGATAACTCTGCGTTACAGAAGTACATAGTCTCCTTTCTTCAAAGGTTAGATATGTTCTGCAGCATGAGAGAAGAGCAGACTGAGGTCACAAGGGAACCACATGAGCAGCTCTCTCAGGGTATCACCGTGGCATTCCCAAAGGAAAACATGTATTTCATCGCTTAAAATAATTATCTTCTGATATCCCCACCTGCATTTGTCTCTGTGTCTAATTCCTCCAGTACCTATTTTGTTGGTTACTCTGAACTGATTTTATTTTCGTTCCAACTACTTAAGAAACACTCACAACTGGAAATAGTGGAAGCTGCTGTCACACAGAATTATCATCTACTCACAGTGTTCAGGGCCAAGTTAGATGGAGCTCTGGGTAACCTGGTGTGCTGAGAGGTGTTGCTGCCCATGGCAGGCGGTTGGATCTAGATGAAGTCTGAGGTTCCTTCTAACCTAAACCATTCTGTATGTTTAAACCATTCTAGATGTCTAAGAGTCCATAATTCTACGGTTGGTCAGCACAAGTTACATGCACTGAGAATAAGATCTGAACAGCTCGCCACTTTCTCTTGCCATATTCCAACCTGCAGATCAAGACATTAAGACTTTACCAACAAGTGACTACCACGTTCTCAGCTGTCCCAGGTCCCACACATGGAGGTAATAGCTGATGGCATGAAATGAATAGCTCAAGGGAAGGAATAATTACTTATATGAAGTCCTACATTTGTCATGCTCCTTGCTTCATCTCCATCCTACCTTCAGGTTCATTGATGAACTATCTTTCCAGGATGCTCCAGCCTGTCTTTTAATGTGCTTGGTGTCAGCAGTAAATCTGAGCTCTTCAGGTCTCTTGGAATACCTGACTCCGTCAATCCAAAGGGCTAAGGAGATTTATTGAGCAAGCTGTCCTTAATATCAATGGCTTATTTCTCCCTTGCTTCAGTAATTCTCCTGCCTCCCTTTCCTGATAATATCTTCAGTCATTTAAAACTCAGGACTCCTTTTCTCTGCTTATTGGGTTATTCGTTCGAACCTCTTCACTGTACTTCTGTGAAGCAGCTCATAACTTATCAGAGCTCTCTGTCCCCTCTCAATGAAGCTATTCTTGTATTTACAACCAGTGGGTTGGAGATGACAGCTTAAACTGCTCTTCTTAGCCAAGTCACCAGTGTGGAGAAGCTGATATATCATGATTTGCTGGAAACTGTGATGAAATTCAGGCTGAGAAATCCCAGTTGGATACAGAGGAGATGGACCAGCACATCAGTCCCCACACAGAAGGACCTGCTCAGATGGGAACAGATATAAGTGGGAAGTGACCCAACAGAGTTTTCTTAACAGTACCACAGAGCATCCATTGCGAGGTCTAGTTTGGAGTAGAACCACAGACTCCCAGACTGGCACAGGTCAGAAGAGACCTCAGAGCTCATCTCCTCCAACCCCCTGCCAGGGGCAGTGATGCCTCTCAACCAGACTTGGTTGCTCAAGGCCTCGCCCAACCTGGCCTTGAACACCTCCAGGGAGTGGGCAGCCCCAGCATCTCCAGGCACTCGATTACAGACTCTCTACACCCTGGCACCAAAGAACTTCTTCCTCGGATTCTAGTCTGAACCTCCTCTCCTTCAGTTTCAAACCATTTCCCCTTGTCCTGTTGCTGGATCCCCTTGGGAAAAGTCCCTCTGCAGCCATCCTGTAGGTTCCCTTCAGGTATTGGAAGGCAGCTCTAAGGTCCCCTCGGAGCCTTCTCTTCCCTGGGCTGAACAACCCCAGCTCCCTCAGCCTGTCCTCATAGCAAAGGTGCTCCAGCCCTTGGATCATAGAATCCTTTGGGATTGGAAGGGACCTCGAAAGATCATCTCGTCCAATCCCCCTGCCATGGGCAGGGACATCCCACCCTAGATAAAGCTGGCTAGCACCTTGTGGCCTCCCTCTGGACTCGCTCCAACACTTCCATATCCATCTGATGTTGATGACACTGGTCACAGGATTCGAGGTGGGGTCTCACAAGAGCAGAGTAAATGGGGAGAATCCCCCCCCTTGCTCTGTTGGCCACACTTCTCCTGATGTATCCCAGGACACAGTTAGCAATGGCCATATTTCATTCATTATGAAAAGCTTTGCTGAAGCTCCATAACACCTAAGGACTATCAGTAGATAAACCACTCACAGCTTCATATCTACTGTCCAGCAAACACCGTTACTCTCCAACAGAGCAGTAGCAGAGGTAGGTGAGTCTCAAGGCTTTAGGTGTTTAAATTCCCAGCTCTGTTTCTGTGATGTTATGTTGATGCAGAAGTGCTCGTTTATCCCAAAGGGCTGCAGGGGATCTGCAGTGTAAAATCCCACCGCTGTGCACAACCGCAAACCAGCTCCAGAAACAGTCAAAGCTCCTGCAGCGACTCCTAAACCGCTCCATTCCTGCTAGTGAAAAAGGTGGTGGTGGACACAAGCTGCCAGTCAGATCTGACATCCAAGGCTTAAATCCTGGCAATCAAGGGAGGAGATGCCACACACAGGAGCAAGCACCAGTTCACAGCCCTGCAGCCACCCACGGTGACCTGGAAGGTGAACCTGTGTGAGGAGATGCCGCAGCAGAGGCCAGGCACCACGGAAGGTCACAGAAGGGTGGCACTTGTGGGGACCCAAATGGACAGGTTGCAGCGTGTGCCTTAGCAGGGAGACTCGGGACGCTGGTGCTACCTCAGTGTCTGTCTCGCAGCTCAGCCTGGCTCCTGCTAGAGGGAAGGGAAGCCAGAGCAGCCAGGCTGATGCTAGGGGTGAAAGCACTGCACACAGAAGGGCAGAGGAATGTCTCTCAGGATGGAGCACGCTCAAGTAGAGAGGAGTGAGCAAGCCCTAGAGGAGTGCATCTACAGGGAGAATGGAAGAGTTTCAGCCAGAATTCTCTGTTTCATTCCCTTGCCTAGAAAGGAGGAGGACGAGATGTCAGTACCTGGAATACAGAGTCACAGACTCTAGAATGGTTTAGATTGGAAGGAGCCTTAAAACTCATCTAGTCCTAACCACCTGCTACGGGCAAGGACACCTCTCTCTCACCAGAGCAGGCTGCCCAGAGCTCCATACACCCTGGCCTTTAGCTGGACATGCCCTGCACCCAGCAGTCAAGGGCATCAGCGGGTAATTTATTCCCTCACAGACTCGTAGAATCATTTAGGTTGGAAAAGACTTTCAAGTTCATCGGGTCCAACCATGAACCAAACTGTCCCAACCAACTGCTAAAGCCTGTCCCACAGATCCAGATCTCCATGACTGTGAGACACGAGCAGGGATGGCGATTCCACCCCCTCCTTGGGCAGCCTGTGCCAAGGTCTGAGGGCCCTTTCCAGGGAGGAGTTTTCCCTGATGTCTTATACCCAGACAGCTGAATTCCCACCGTTTCCCTTATTCTTCGCTGTGAACCAAAACCTGGCATCGGATCAGCCCCTCTGTGTGCGATGGCCAGAATTCCAGCTGCTCTAGAGACTTAGAGATTCTAAACCACTTCTCGTTGTTGGGAATGGACACAATTATCCTCCAAAAGGACCAGACAATAAATCACTTGACAAATTGACATGATAAATCAGCAGCAGGGGATGAAGAGCCAGGCACGTGCTCCCAATTGCTTTCTCTTACGGATGAGATGACATTCTAGGCTAAAACCAGCTTTGAAAACAGAAAGTCTCCGACCAATAAAACTCCCGATGCAGCATGCCCCTCTAAGGCATCGTGTTGACCTTCTATACCAACAAACCCTGTTAATACTGAATCTGCTACCTTTTCATTTGCAACCCAGCAGACTCTGTGAGTGCACAGTTCAGAAAGAGCTGCTTTTCCTCCTATCCAGGGAATAACTCTTCCCAGCTGGTCAGCTGGGCTTTGCCAGCCAGGGTTCATATAACCCCTCACCCATGTCCTTTTCTCTTATAGTTAAGAATCATAGACTGGCTTAAGTTTAAAAGATCTCAAAAATAATCTGTTTCCAACCCCCTGCCATGGGCAGTGACACCTCTCACCAGACCAGGTTGCCCAGAGCCCCATCCAACCTGACCTTGGATGTTTCCAGGGATGGAGCAGTCACCACCTCTCTGGGCAACAAGTTTCAGGGCCTTGGGACCCTGACAGGGAGGAATTTCTTCCTAAGATCTAATGTAAGTCTTCTCTCAATTAGTTCAAAACAACCTCTCTTGTCCTGTCACCGGAGTTCCTCAGAAAAAGTCCCTCTCCAGCTTCCCTGTATCTCCTTCAGATACTGGAAGCTGCTATAAGGTCCCCCCAGAGTCTTCTCTTCTTCAGTCTGAACAGTCCCAGCTCCCTCTGCCTGTCCCCACAGCAGAGGTGCTCCAGCCCTTTGATCACTCCTGTGGCCTCCTCTGGACCATCTCCAACAGCTGTAGGTCCTTCTTAGACTGCGGACTCCAGAACGGGACACAGGGCTGCAGGTAACTTTTGCAGGTCTGTGTTTTGCTGTGTTTACAGCAAACCCCACCCCCCCCCACCCCCTGGTTCTGCTGCAAACAGCCTCTCTTCCCTGTTGTTTTGTTCCACTGGCTTACAAGCCACCTGCTAACCCTGGAACCACGGCAGCTCCTCTCAAGAGGACACAGCGCATAATTACAGGCTTGGGCTCCAAGAATGACACACAGTTTGCCAAACGGGCTGCTCCCTCCTGCCAGTCTCTGGCTTTCCCTCCTCCTCGCAAGGACGCCACCCGGAGCTGCCTGACTGCGAGCTGGCAGGACCCGACCCAGCGCCACGCTCGGTGTTTTCTTTCTACCATGAATGGCACGGAGCGGGCACTGCACGCACCCTCGGTGCCAGCTCTGCTGCATGGGGCCACGTGCAGGATCCCTCCCTTTGTTTTGCCAACTGGTAGGTGGCAAAAACCATCTCAACGTTTACACAGCACATGGGGGAAGCAAATCAATAGGGGAGTCCTGCTGCTGCTCTGCAGAAGCCTTTGATAACATCCTGGCTACGAACGTTCACATCGTCTTCTCCCTCACTGTGTTACACAGGTCTCAGACCAAGAGCAAAGACTTGGCTAAATGACCTTCAGCTCATGGCATCCTTACAGCAGGGTACAACTAGCCCAGAGCCAGCCCGTGGCAGCCAACTGGGTGGAGCCTGGCGAGAGAAAGGTCCATTTGTCAGGAGGATGAGCAGTGCAGCTGCTGTGGGCACCATCCAATCCCCAAACCTCTGATAGTGCCTCAGTCTGAGGGGAGAGGACAATGGAGGAAAAAAGGGGAACCTCGTTACCCTTCCTGGGAAGCAGGAGGGGTGGTTTAGGGACCGTGGACAGGCTACCGATGTAATAAACCCTTGATTTTCCTGAAGTGCCTCTTGAGCACCAGTCTTGCTGCACAACAGGATCTTTCCACAGCAGTAACTGACACAAAGACTTGATTTCCAGGCTCTGCTCAGCGGCATCCAGTGATAGGACAAGAGGCAACGGGTGTGAGCTGGAACATAGGAGGTTTCACATGAATGTGAGAAGAAACTTCTTCCCAGTGAGGGTGCCAGAGCCCTGGAAGGGGCTGCCCAGGGGGGTTGTGGAGTCTCCTTCTCTGGAGATGTTTAAAACCCACCTCAATATGTTCCTGTGCGACTGGATCTAGGTGATCCTGTGGTGTCAGGGGGATTGGACTGGATGATCTTTCAAGGTCCCTTCCAGTCCCTAATGTTCTGTGATTCTGTGAAAGCCCCTTGAGATCATCAAGACCAACCATTAACCTGACTCTACCAATCCCACCACTAAACTGTGTCTATAAGCTCCGTATCCTTTTGGACCCCACAGTACTGTGTGGCTCAGTTGTGGGCTTAGCTTGGTGTCCTCTGCGTGTGAAAGAGTTGCCCACCTGCCTGTTCACCAGTATTTAAGATCAAAAGACAAGATTTTGCCATAAAGATGGGTTTTGCCTTGATAATGCAGTGTAGTCACAGGCTCCTTGTCCTCCTTCCAACTTCAATTCATTCAATTTACAAATTGAAAGGAATTCTACAAGTTGGGATGCTCTGTGTTTGCTTGCTGCTGGCCTTAAAAGACTCGAGGAGGGGTCTGGGCTTGAGACTTGCACTTCCCCGCAGACACAGAGTGGAGGGGTTCCAGCTGGAGCACCCTCAAGCCAAGCAGTGCTGCTGGCAGGACACAGGCTGTGGTTCCCTGCTGGAATCTGCTCACGCCTTGACCTGCCAGACACTGGAGCTGCTAACTTTCCAGGCAGCCTGCAGAAGGCATCCCTTTGTTAGAGAAGCGTGAGGCTGAGATGGATCTCTGCAACTGCAAATGATGGGGAGGCTCTCCGAGGCACTGGCTGTGCATCTGCTGCTCTTCTTGAAGTCCTGGCAGCAGCTGCCAGAGCCTTGGTTCTCCTGGAACTTGCTGTGTAGGGCTTTGGCCAGGGTTGCTGGCAGTGATAACAAGTTCAGCCCCAGAGGTGCAACGTGATGAGCGGATCCTAAAGCCTGTAAACCGAATTAGGCTGACTGTGCGTTGTGGAAGAAGGGACAAACACAGAATCACAGAACATCAGGGATGGGAAGGGACCTCCAAAGATCAGCCAGTCCACTCCCCCTGCCACAGCAGGATCCCCCAGACCCAGTCGCACAGGAACATGGCCAGGTGGGTTTATTTGCACTTGCCCTTCTACTCTGAGCACAACAAATAGGAGCAGAAACTCATCTATTTGGCCCATTCTTGGTTTGTTTTATGAAAACCCAACTTCAGATCAGACTGAGGTGTTGCTTATGAAGTAAATCTGGCACAGAGAGACCTCAGATCTTACTCAGCAGGAGACTCCACAACCCCCCTGGGCAGCCCCTTCCAGTGCTCTGTCACCCTCATTGTGAAGAAGCTCCTTCTCATATTGATGTGGAACCTCCTCTGTTCCAGCTTACACTCATTGCCCCTTGTCCTATCACTAGATGACACTGACAAGAGCCTGGCTTCATCCTCTGGACACCTGTCCTTTTAATATTTATAAATACTAATTGAGTCACCTCTCAGTCTCCTTTTTTCTGAGCTCAAGAGACCCAGCTCCCTCAGCCTTTCCTCATCAGGGAGATGCTCCACTCCCTTCATCATCTTTGTGGCTCTGTGCTGGACTCTCTCCAGTGCTCTGTCACCCTCACTGCGAAGAAATTCCCTCTCATATTGATGTGGAACTTCCTATGTTCTAGTTTACATCCTTGTGCTATCATTAGATGACACTGAGAAGACTCCACAGACCCCTGGGCAGCCCCTTCCAGTGCTCTGTCACCCTCAGCGTGAAGAAGTTCCTTCTCATATTGATGTGGAACCTCCTGTGTTCCAGCTCACACTCATTGCCCCTTGTCCCATGCTGTTGCCCTCTGTCTCATGACTTCAGATAAGCATCATCTTTAGGGTGAAGTTCATTTTAGATATATATCCTTGGATGAGATGAATCAGGATGGACTGAAGTGTTTGCTTCTCTCTGTATTGCCTCTAAAGGGAGTCCAGGCAGCTGGCTCAGCTGTGTGCAACTGAGTAAGCATCAGTTAGCTACAATGCAGACATCTGCATTCAGATGAATCTCGATCCTATGGTTAAAACAAAACCAACAAAAGACCCTAAAGCAGAACTGAGAAGAAGAAAGGATTTGATGTTCTAGTAAAAAAAAGAAAGACAGGGTTTAGTGGGAAAGAGAATGGAAGAGCAATGCTTTTTCTGGGTCAGTCTCTTCTGTTCTCTTTTGATTCCCCCAGTCCAACTCATTTGCAAAATGACAGATGATTTCACCCTCACAAAAGTGAGCTGCAGCTCATGATTTCTGTTTTGTATTGATGACATTTTTCACTCATGAGCACTTTTTAGCATACTGACATCATTTTTGGTCCTGAAAAGAATAATGCTGAATGAGTTTGCAGCTCATTTGTGTCTCTTCACACATGGCCCCTTGCCCTTGCCTCCTGGCTTCTGCATAATCTGTGTGCTGATTTACTGATTTTTATATTGTTCTCCTCGCTGCAACTGCTTCAGCCGTTCATTATTTCAAGAGCTTTTCTTTGCTCTCTGCTCAGTACAGAACTTGCACCTTCAGCTAGCAGGCACTCTGCTCCCTCTGTAGGGCTCTCTCTTGAGTACCCACCTTTGCTGGTTTTTTATATCAAAGTTGGACTACGCAGAGTAAGTTGGGATATGATCACAGAACATTAGGGATTGGGAGGGACCTCGAAAGATCAGCTAGTCCAATCCCCTGCTGTTTGACTCTGTATAGATAAGAGAATGGTGTCACACCGGTTTTATGTCTCCACAACCCAGAAATTCTTGCGACCTACTTACTAGTATGGAACTTTTTTTTCAGAGAGGGGAATCAGCCTCTTCATGGCCTTTTTAACAATGCAAATGATTTCATCTCACCTCATTTGAGATGTCTGCATATGCACATACGAGCTAGTCACCCAGGGCTACTTTCGGAGTGAATTACAAGAGATGGGTTCTTTCAGTGTACAATTCTCTAACTCTCTTTTGAGGTCTACTTTAGGGAGACCCAAGGGTGCACCCAGAAGTGAGTGGTGCTGTCTGTTGACAGGAAGTCTAGAATGGAACTAATTGAAGATGCAGATGCTACTGATAGCTGCTTTGAGTCAGATGTATCTCCTCCTACGTGGCTGTGTAACTACTGCATTGTGTGCAGAAGTCATAGTTTTGTGGGTTCACACACACTTTTTTTCCTGTTAAAGAAGATTTCATTTGATAGTTTGTTTTGTATGAGATACAGTTACAGGACTTTTTTATTTGAGGGCCGGGAGAACGAATCTTATGAGGAAAGATTAAAAGAGCTGGGGCGCTTTAGTGTAAAGAAGAGGAGGCTGAGAGGAGACATCATCGCTCTCTACAACTACCTGAAAGGTCGTGCTGGTCTCTTCTCACAGGCAATTAGTGACAGAACAGGAGGGAATGGGGAATGGGTTCAAGTTACAACAGGGGAGGTTTAGACTGGATATTATGAAGAATTTTTTCACAGAAAGGGTGGTCAGGCACTGGAATGGGCTTCCCAGAGAGGTGGTTGAGTCGCCATCCCTGGATGTGTTTAAAGATTGTTTGGATGAGGTGTTGAGGGATGTGGCTTAAGGGTGAACTGGTAAGGTAGGGGAGATGTTTGGTCTTGATGATCCCAGGGGTCTTGTCCAACCAGTGATCACACCTGTGATTCGGTGTGATTTAAAGATTGAGATATAATAAAATTGGAACATTAAATGTCAAAAACCGCAAATGATGACAGTAAATGTGGCCTCTAGTGATGCAACAGGTTTAACAAATACAGGAATGGGTGTTTAAAAGTTAGTTTCACTTAGTCTCAGGTTGAAGTTGCAACCACCTTATCTTATCTTGACCTGGAGAGAATTAGTCTGTGTGCCTTAACTGTGACTCTACGTTTCTTACATTGCAAAGACAAGTTTAGCTCGTGTATGAACGAATTTTACTCCTAATTTTAGTTATGCATGATCTATACCATGGTTCTGCAGGGAAAGAAAGAGCGTGAACTTCTAGCACTGCAGCCAGTGCTGGCTAATGGCCCACGAGCATGTCTTTTCCCAGAAGCACTTTGTGTATGCACTTGATTTCCATAGAGCAGCCAACATACTCTACCACCACAGAACTAGAGAATCACAGAATCATTAATGTTGGAAGGCACCTCTAAAATACTCAAGTCCAACTTCCAACCCAACACCTCCATGACCACTAGACCGTGTCCCGAAGTGCCACGTCTACTCTCCTTTCCAACACCTTCACGGATGGTGACTCTACCACTTCCCTGGGCAGCCTAGTCCAGTGATTAACTGCTCTTTCACTAGAGAAACTTTTCCTAATTTACCATTCAAACTTCCCCTGCTGCAGCTTGTGGCCATTTCCTCTTGTCCTGTCATCAGTTATTTGGGAGAATAGGCCAACACCAGCCTTCCTACAAGCCTCTTTCAGGTAGCTGTAAAGGGCAATAGGATCTCCTCTCAGCCTTCTCTTCTTCAGGTTAAACAATCCCAACTCCCTCAGTTTCTCCTCCGAAGACATGTTCTCCAATCCCTTAACCAGCTTTGTTGCCCTTCCTTCCCTATAGCAGTGGAGTCACAGTGCTGAGCAAGCAGTATCTGCGTCACAGGTTGTCTGAGCAGCATGCTGGGTGATCTTTAGCAAATCACTTTATTGTGATGTGCCTCAGCTTCCCTTTAATTTGCAGGATATTGATATCGGTGTCTTATGAAGCGCTCATGAGATCTGCTAATGAACGGTGCTTCACCAGAGCCAGGTAGTGCCTGCCGTTCATCATCGACCAAATATCCTGTGTATATGTCTGAGTAGACTTTTATTAAGATGGGCTACAAGGGCTTAGAATGAGTCAGACTTTACACTGGCAGGAACATAGGGAAGTGTTTTGAATAGGAAAGAATTGCTTTCCACCAGAACTGTTAATCCAGTACGTTTTACCTCTTGACAAGGTACTGAGTCATCCGCTGCCCGGAGGAAAGCACTTAAATCACCAGTAAATAGCCGTCCTGCCCTGTAGGAGAGCCAGGTTCACTTCTCAAGACTCCATATCTCATTCCCTAGTTGGACAGATGTTGGCAGAGCAGAAGTGGCCCTGAGAGTGAAATGGGGAGCAGATCAGTTGCATGTTAGGGCATTCAGGTAATGATGCTGACAGGTTCCAGAGGGCATCCTTTGCAGCAAGACAGATTTGTGATTTAGGATTTCTCTGTAGGTTTAGGTCTAGATCAGAGAAGCTTTCAGGAAGTACAGAAAGACAGGTCTTCTAGACTCCTTGTTGTACACTGTTTCCTAGGTGGATGGGCAGTGTTAAGTACAAACAGTGGGCCATGTGCATGACCCCAGGGGTAGGTAATCTAGTTACTCCTGCAACTAAACTTCCTGCACATACCTTCTGCACCTCTAGGTGTGTTCAGGTGATGATGTCACGGTCATCTTTCATGCTCCCAATTTTAGTAAGCCCCTCTTCCATGTGCCAGTTACTGTGTGTACCTCTTTCTGTGTGTCCTTCTGCCTGCAAACCTGTTTCTCTTCATCTCCGGAGTGCCAGTGTTTGCTGCCTTTCCCTGTCCTTCCCAGAGCTGTGAATATATTGATTGCTTCTGCTCTTCTAATGGATGTCTCCCTGCTCCCTGTGCTGTCTGCTCTCAAACTGTAAGAAAGGTGAAATGAGTGGTTTCCTCACTTTTCTTCTATTCTTCTTCCTTCCACACCGAGGGCTGCATTTGTTTCTCCTCTCTCCTCCCAAAGACAGTTCTTTCCTCTTGAGGTTGTCTGGTTTTCTGTTTTCCCCTTTATCTCTAGAATCCCTTCCACTCCTCAAAGACATCAAGAATGTGTTTGCTTTCCCCATGTGGGGAAGATGTCAGATCTGCGGTAAGGGTATTGTTCTGGAAGCTGTAAGTAGGACTTCTGGGCTTCCTGAAGGGAAGTAGTCGTGAAAAGGGATTGATCCTGAGAGAATAGTCCTGCCTTTGTGCTTCGGATCTGCTACTCAGTCGTTGCTTGCTTTTTTATTGTGTTTGCTGTGTAAAGGTCAGCCGTAGTTGCCTCCAGCATGAGGCTAAATCTCATCTGTGAGAGGAATTGTGTAAATCGTGTGTATCTGGCAGTTCTTGGTCCATGGCTAGAAAAAGCCCCTATGGGTGAGATCATATCAAGGTATTTGCTAGCTTAAGTCTTGCAGAAATCAACAGAGTTAAGGTGCCTATATAGATGAGTCTGTTACAAGGTGAGATGCTTGGAGAAAAGGAGGCTGAGGGGTGACCTCATTAATGTTTATCGGTGTGTGAAGGGTGGGTGACAGGAGGATGGAGCCAGGCTCTGCTCAGTGGCATCTAGTGATAGGACAAGGGTGAGCTGGAACATGGGAGATTCCACATTAGTATGAGAAGGAATTTCTTCCCAGTGAGGGTGACAGAGCACTGGGATGGGCTGCCCAAGGGGGTTGTGGAATCTCCTCTGGAGACGTTTTAAACCCCCCGGACGTGTTCCTGTTTGACTTGGTCTAGGTGGTCCTGCTTTGGCAGAGGGATTAGACTAGATGATCTTTCAAGGTCCCTTCCAACCCCTAATGTTCTGTGATACTAACAAGCGAGGAGGAAAATGAGTGGAAAAATGTCTGCGTTAAGGATTTATTCAGATCTCTTTCCTGTATTTTTCATTCTGCTACAGATGTTTTGGCTTGTCTTGATTAAGTTACTTACAAGATAAGTAGGATTTCTCTATTTATTAGATTTTTGCCAAATCTCAGTTTATCTGCTTAGCAGATTTATCTCCTGTTTATCAGCTTAAAGATCTCTAAGAACTTTACTCAGTGTGTTCTAGTAAACTAAGGGTAATAATGCTTTCTGACCTATGGTCTTGTCTGTTCAGGTAATAATCTGTTTGATAGGGATTTTCTTTCTATGCTGGAAACATCTCCCAGCTGTATTAGGCACCACCATGAAAACATAGCACAGCGTTAATAATGCAAATACCATCTTTTGGTTTATCTGCTGTTCGGTTCTTACAAGCAACTACAAACATCTCAATTAGTTTTTCTTCAGTCGTTTTCATGACTGTATTATTTGTTGTTGCTGCCTACGTGAAGAACTTCTGCTTTCATACAATTCACTAATAATTTATCAATCCTGTTGATTTCTATGATTCTCCAAAAGGCAGTTATCACAGATGATCTCTTCAGTACCTCAAAAACAGTCACTACACAGAGAATCAGTGGAGTGTGTGTAGAATGGTCTAAATACAGGACAACTGTTGAATGCCAAAACAACTCTGGATTTTAATCAAGCAGGAAAATACAGGCAATATTGTTTTGAAAGCTGAGTTAGTTGAAAAGGTGCAGATTTTCACTGGGAGAGTAAATGTTAGGTGTGACACATTATGTAGGGCTACAAACATTTGCCTGTTCTTGAATCTTCCTAAAACAGATGCTGCTACAGAGTCACACATGTAGAATCACAGAACATTAGGGATTGGAAGGGACCCCGAAAGATCATCCAGTCCAATCCTCCTGCCACAGCAGGATCACCCAGACCAAGTCACTCAGGAGCCCTATTAACACAGGCAGCCAGATTATATTGTTGTAATAGAGCTTCTGGCTTTAGAACTTGTGAAACTTTGAATCTGTGAAAAGTTGCATGGTCTTTTGATTGTGGGGTTTTTAAATTTTCTAATTGAGTTTTCTTATGGCCTTTGGTTCTCTGTCTTTAAATCAAGAGCCCTACCTCTCACGTAGTGATCATGTCTAAGTATAACCTTTGATTACTGGGATTGGAAGGCTGGTTGTGTTGAAATTGGATTGCAAAGTGAAATACTGTGGTTAGATCGTCAAATCAGACCTGTAAAGATATTTCTGCTTGAAATAGAGCACTTGTGTGAAAGGAAAATGCTCAGCAATTGAAGTTCTGAGAGGGAATGACAAAACACAAGAGGGATGCTTTTAAGAAAGCTACTCTGGCAAGTAGCTGTTGGTGTAAGTACTAGAATTACAAACACCTGGGAAGCTACAGATGTTCTTTAGATGCATCTTCTGCTTTGCCTGAAGAGTTAAAGGGATAAGACTGGGTGTATATAACTCATGGAGGGATAAGACAACACAGTAGCGTGTGAGGAATTCAGGAGATTCCTACAGTGCATTCATGATAACTTCCTCTTCCAAGTGGTAGAGATGCTGACGAGGAGACATGCTATTACAGATGTTTTCTTCACCAACAAGGAGAGGCAGGTGGAGAATGTGAAACTTAAGGGAAGCTTTGGCTGCAGTGATCATGAGATGGTGGAGTTTGTGGTCCTTAAGACAGGGTACCCTGCAAGTTTGCTACCCTGAACTTCAAGAGAGTAGACTTTAGCCTCTGCAGGGACCTACTTGATAGAGTGCTTTGGGATAGAGTTAAGGACTTGGACTGAGAGAAGAAAGAACCACTCATGGTCGTAGATCAGATTTGTGACCTTATAAAGAACCCAGAAGTTCACAAGACCATGGAACCTGATGAGATTCTCTCAGGGGTTCTGAGGGAAGTGTTGATGGTAGTTGCTAGGCCAGTGTCCATCATGTTTGAAAAGTCATGACAGTCTGGTGAAGTTTCTGCCAACTGGAAAAGGGGAAACGTAACCCTCGTATTCAAAAAGGGTAAAAAAGACAACCCAGGGAGCTACAGGCCAGTCAGTCTCACCTCTGTGCCTGGCAAGATCCTCGTGGATAGTGTAGAGCAATTGATGTCATCTACTCTGTGTGGTGTGGTCGACACTCTGGAGGGAAGGAAGGCCATCCAGAGGGTCCTTGACAAGGACACAGAACTGTTTGGGCAAGTCTGGAGGGGGTCCCCAGAGATGATCTTAAGGCTGGAGCACCAATATTATGAGGACAGACTGTGGGAGGTAGGGCTCTTCAGCCTGGAGAAGGCTCCAGGGGGACCTTATTGGAGCCTTCCAGTACCTGAATGGGGGCTACACTACAGGAAAGCTGGAGAGTGACTTTTTAATGAGGAACTTCAGTGATAGGACAAGGGAGAATGGTTTCGGGCTAAAAGAGGGTAGATTTAGACTGTATCTTAGGAAGAAATTCCCCACTATGAGGAAAGTGTTCAAGGCCAGGCTGGATAGGATGTTGGACATCCTGGTCTAGTGAGAGGTGTCCCTGCCTGTGGCAGAGGGATTGGGGCTAGGTGATCTCTGAGGTTGCTTCCAACTTAAGCCATTCCATGAGTCTACTATTCTACGGTAAGTAGAGAAAGAGTGTTATACAAGTACTTACCTTGTTGGATGACAATGTGTAAAACAAGCTGACTGATACCAAGTCAAATACGTGTATCCACATCTTGTAAAATACTCATGAAAATGATCCACTTCCAGGCCATCAGACTGTGAAGGCTTTCACAAAGGAAAGTGGTTTCACTGAGCCCTGATTTACAACACTATAACGGAGGTTAAAATATGACGGCTAACCACTGTGGTAGCCTTTAGCAAGGATGTTACTGTTTGCCCTAATTTAAAACTGAGTGCTCAGAAGGGCTGGGGGCAACCAGCTGTGGAGCTGACACAGCCGTGCTCCAGCAGTGGAGAAAGTGTGTTTTATGACCTGTGCCTCATTCAGCATGTTGGACTGGATAGTAAGAGTAGCAGTCTGCTTCCTCCCTTTTCCTCGTAAGCCTTTGCACTACCATCCCTCTCTCGTCTTCATTCCAGCACAAAGATTATACAGATGCATCCCAGTTTTCCAAGAAGATAATGTTGGATGGAAATGCCTGCTTCAGGTAGTTGTTGCTGTGTAGCACTGCCTTGCACAAATGCTGACTTCTTTCTTTCCTCTCTTCTTTCCTAAAGGGTGCAGCTCTAATTCGAATGCTGGCTAACTTTATGGGTCACTCTGTGTTCCAAATGGGCTTGCAAGTAAGTAAAGGCATTCCCGTCTCAGTGTGGATGTGCGTTTCTAAGTGGTTCTCTTGTGCTCTGTTTTTTTTGCCTTTTAAACTACATCTGAAAGCACTTGTGAAAACATTTCTTTACTTCAGGACCATCTGAGGCACCAGCATGCCCCAAAGCTGAGTTTGATGGAAAACGTTGAGTGGTGTAACTCACACTGCGTTACCCCCTAGTTCCACCTATCCTTGGTGTATCAGGCTCTTGCACCTCAACTGGCACATGGGTTTCTGTCTGTTTGGTTTCTGTTGCCATAGAAAAGGGATTTGATCCGTGTGGCAACTGTATGAAGGGCTTAAATGGGGAAAGGGCTATTTCACAGTATCACAGTACGTTAGGGATTGGAAGGGACCTCAAAAGATCATCTAGTCCAATCTCCCTGACACAATAGGATCACCTAGACCAAGCTGCACACAAACATATCCAGGTGGGTTTTAAATGTCTCCAGAGAAGGAGATTCTACAACCCCCCTGGGCAGCCCCTTCCAGGGCTCTGTCACCCTCACTGGGAAGAAGTTCCTTCTCAGATTGATGTG